>SNQJ01S0125163.1:7820-34321 GCA_010110895.2 Picea sitchensis | reverse complement strand
AACTCCTCATGGTTAGAGAGTTATGGCTTGGTGAAGTGGAGAACCCTCATGAGTTATCTAGAAGGTCAAAGAAGTCAAATTAATTCTAGAAGCTCCTAGAAGAAGTTGACTAGTCAAGTGGGTGAAACTAGGAGTTAATCATGCGTATAGTTGTTGCATTAAGAAAATATTAAAAATTAGTTGCAACAAGAAGTTGTGAGTTTAGTAATTATGGTAAAGTAGTTGTGATGAGAAGGTTGAATAGTCAAAGTGGTTGACCAAGAAATAAATTAAATAATAAAGTGGTTGCAACAAGAAGTTATTTAAGGGAAAAGAAGTTATGAATTGACTAATTATAGAAAAGTTAGTTGCAACAAGAAGTTGTGAGTAAAGATAAATTAGTTAAATAATAAAGTAGTCAAAGTGGTTGCAAAGAGAAATTATTTAAATAATAAAGTGGTTTGAACAAGAAGTGGTGAGTTTACTATTTATGGATAAGTCAAAGTGGTTGCAAAATAAATTAATTAAACAATAAAGTTAGTTTCAACTAGGAGTGGAGAACTTACTATTATTGGAAAGTGGTTAAGTTAAGTGGACAAAGTGTTTAAGTGGACAAAGTGGCTAAGTCGACAAAGTGGTTAAGTGGACAAAATTTGATACTTCTAGAGGAAGCTGCTTTGAGAGTATAAATAAGAGAGAAAGGGTCTCCCATTAACACCTATTGAATATCATTGAATATCTATTTTGTGAAAGGTTATTTGGGTAGGCATTATTGATCAAGAAGAGTGCAGCAGAAAAATCACAATAGAAAAACTGCGACAGAAAAATCGCGATAGGAAAAGTGTGGCAGAAAAAATTGTTACAGAAAAACTGCGACAGAAAAAGTGTGGTAGAAAAATCATGGAAAGCAAAGTGTGACAGAAAAATCGTGGCAGCATAACGCCACTAGAAGAAAAAGGTATGGTTTTCATATGTGTAGTGTTGAATTTATGAATTTGGTTGAGGATTTTCCTTGTAAATTTGTTGGATTCCCTCTTGTAAGTTTAGGGCTTGTTATAGAGTTGATCTGAGGAAAATCTACTAAAGTTTAGTATTGGTTCATGTTTGAGGGATTTTGGTTGAGGTATGTTTCTAAAGTTATTGGTACAGATAGAGGTTGTATAACAGTGAGGTTCTAGCACATGGTTTGGGGTACAGACTTGTGGTACAGTGTTTGAGGTATATATGATTAGATCATATTGGTTGATGAGTATATAGTGACAGGTTTCTCAGTGACAGATTTGACAGAACAGGTTGTGACAGTGACATATTCAATTTCTACATTTGGCACTTATATTTCAGGGAGGTTGGATGGGGCAAGGATAGGTGGTTGTGGCCAACTTCTGGATGTATCTGGATAACATAGGGGGTTGTATCCTCCTTATGGTTGTATCCAGAGAATTGGGGAGTTGGAGCTTCCCTCAGGTTGTAGCTTGAAAATAGGGGGTCAAAGCCTCCTTCCATTTGCAGTTGGAAAACAAAGGAAGTTGGTGCTTCCAATGAATGTAATTATTAAAGACAAATAAAAAAAAAATTATGTGGTTTTCTCCCGCATTGGGTTTCCATGTAAACAATATTGGTGTACTGTTTATGTGTATGATTATTCATTTGTTCATGGTTTATTTACTCTGCACTTATTGGATGATAATACTATATTGATCATAAAGATAAATAACACTTGCATATTGTGGTTAAAAGGATTGAAAATCTCTATTACTGATTCACCCCCCTCTCAGTAATCCAACAATTGGTATCATAGTAGGTTCCTTCATAAATCAGTTTAACCACTGAAAGGTAGTTCATGAAGAGCAACAATATGTATAAAAATGGAATATCATAGTTTGATGGAAAGAATTATGCATTATGGAGCAAATGGATGAAAACATATGTACAAGCACATGGATTTGAAGTTTGGAAATTAGTTGTAGATGGATAAAAAAAACCGACAGTTCTGTCAACAAATGACAACAGAAAAAAAATCAGTCTGAATAATTCAAAAGGCACAAATGCACTTTTGAATGGTCTTTGTGATTTGATATATACCAAAGTTATACATTGTAGCTCTGCTAAAGAGATTTGGGACAAACTTCAAAATATTTATGAAGGAGATTCAAAAGTCAAAGCAACAAAGCTTCAAACTTACAGAGGTCAATTCAAACAGCTAAAGATGAAGGAAGATGAGAATATTGCAGCTTACTTATAACAAGTTGATGAAACAGTGAATGAAATCATGGGATTGGGAGAATAAATTGAAGAATATGTAATTGTTCAAAAGGTACTGAGATCTCCTCTAATGAGATTTGATCCTAAGATCTCAGCACTATAAGAAAGAGCATATCTAGACTCAATAAGCATGGATGAACTACATGGAATCTTCACAGCCTATGAAATGAGAACTGAACAGGAAAATCCAAGTATAAAAGAAGAAACATTCAAATCATCCAAAAGGTCAAAGTAAAAAGGAAAGAAAAAATAAAAATAATATAACAACAACAGTGACATCTCGGAAGATGATGAAGAAGTGGCCAACTTTGTCATAAGATTGAAAAAGGGAACCAACAAAAGACATAAAGGTAATATTCCGTTGATTTGTTTTAATTGTGATGGTATTGGTCATTTTTCTAACAAATGTACTCATAAGAAAAAGAAAAGAAATGATGAAGATGATTCAAATAGCAAACTGTTAGAATTTAAGGGAAGAAAATAGTATCTAGCTAAAACATAAATATTTCCTTTTTAATTTCCAAACATTAGCTACTGTATTTTACAATGAGCAAGACATTAAAATTTCTGATGCATAATTTAATAGCATGAACCAATAACTAACATAACATTTACTTAAGTATTACCTTAGTTGAAACAAGGAACAAAATTACCTGATATGATGATGTTACCTTCCTTGATGTATGCTCAAAAAAATCTTAATGGATCATTGATCAAACCCTTAGGGTAGATCTCACCATGATCATTAGGAAAAATGCCAAGACGAAATTTTAGGGTAAGTTCTTCTTTAATGACAAATTTGACCACATTCATCTCATGATATAACTTATAAGATTTTATCATCCTAGCATATGAGAAGGGTCAATGATGTGATCATGCCCTTCTTCTTAACTGCTCCTAGGTCACATGGACCATCCCGGGAGATAAGAAGGTCACACATCATCTTGGCTTGGTACTTGACCAAGAAACTTCTGAGTCCTATACCAGGATACCCCAAAACACATCTAGGGTCCCTAGATCACAACTAGGGTCTTATCCACCAAGGTACAGAACCAAGGATCAATCCAAGATTTGAGAAAGGATTCTCTGGAACACATCCAGGGACCCAAGAGCACATCTAGGGACTTATAGCATCGGACTGCTTGGTCCTTGATCATGAACCCTAGAAATACACTGGGGAACCAACTAGTGTCTTTTCCCATGGATCTAACTTCTTGGTCCCAGACCAAGAACCCCAGGAGTGTACTGGGGGCCCTAGATCACAACTAGGGTCTTTTCTATCCTCCTGGAGAATGTCTCTTGTAGCTGCATTAATTTTAACACAAACAAACATATAAAGGAAAGAGAAAAAAAAAAAGTCTTCAAGAAACGTTTATGCACCAAAGAAGACATCTCCTCATCAGATGAAGATGATGTCAGTGAAAGTGAGATAGAAAGAGTTCTATTCATGGCAATAGAAGATTTTGATAAAGAAGACACCGAAGAATAATATGAAGAGATATAAGTTGAATACCGAGAAGAACTGTTGAGTGCTATAGAAGTTATAAAAAGAGAAAAGAAGAAAAACAAGAAGCTCCAAGTAGAACTATACAAGAAAGAAGACACTCAATAACTAGAGCAGATGATCACAGAATTGAAGGTTTAAATAGAAGAAGATAAAATAATTGAAGAAGCACCCACAGAACAATTAGAAGAAAGAGACGGGATCATTAGAAATTTGGAAGTAGAGGTTGTCACATTGATAAAGGATATTCAAAATAAAAATATGTAGAACAACTAAATTTTTTTGGATGACATTATCACCAATCAAAGGCCTAATCATGACAAGTCTGGACTTGGATACAATCGGACATAAAAGGGATCAAGTTTCAAAACGAAAGATCAAGAAATGTGTCCAAAAATCTAGGCAGAAACAATTAGAGGGGATAAGAAGTTCTACAAGGAAGATCATAGGGACACTCCTATTGAGGTCATTTCCCACTTCTGAAATTTCCCTCCCCTTTTCTATTTTCCCAAATTCTTTTCTCCCTTTCTTTTCCCTCTTATATACGTACCTATTTTTTTCCCTTTTATTTTGTCCCTTCTACTTTCCCCTTCTAGTTCTATACTTAGTCATTTTTTTTAGAATGACAGGTTCCCGATTTGACAGACTTACGGATCCTCACCTCCATTCATAACCTCACATCACAAGTCCGACCAATCATCATATTGTTACATACTTAATTGATTTTACGATAGCGGGTTCCTGAGTTGGCGGGGTCAAACTCTCATACCCCATGTTCCGTGACATACATTTTGCATCCAAAAGTTTCACGATCTACATTTTGACCCCTGGACTCCCCGAAATTCCAAGTCTCATTCCTCCTACAAAGATTTTATCTGACCACCGTGATATCCTATACTTAGCTGATTTTGAACCTTCTGCAGTCGCGGGTTCGCGGGTTCCTAGTTTAACAAAAGTCTCAAATCCTATTTCACTTCCGTCATCCCTGCCACCCTCGCGCTCTTGCCAATTCACATTTACTATGATTTGAATTCTAACAACTCATGATGCAGGTTCATAAATATTGTCATTAATAAGCAAAGGGCTCGAGGAGATCTCCTATTAAAACACATTAAATCGAGATTTACGGAGGATTATATTATCCCTCTCAAGCGTTCATTTTAAACATTTTCTGGAGCAAAGGAATGTTCTTGTAAACTTATGGCAGCAACTGGACAACATTTCTGTGGAGATACATTGAATATTTTTGGACGTGAGAACCAGAGTTTTCAGTGGTCTAGAGCATATTCCTACTACTCATCCCCTTCTACCGAGAAGAAAGCAATCTGGATGTCTGGAATTACACGCACAGGTTATGTCTCAGAATTCTTTGACTGTAAGGAGTTGGTCACCTACTGTGCCGAGAGATATATTCCAAGCCAATATACCATTCAGTTGTGGGACCATTCCCCTATCTCTCTGTCGCCTCAGGTATTTCATAAGATGTTGAGACTTCCCAAGCCAACGCTTACCTTCAAGGGTGAAGATTGCAGAGAATTCTTAAAGAAGCATGACAATGGATTATACCTCTTACCTAAATTCCTGGAGAACCCAGTGGCCATCCCCGAGGACATCATGAGATTGAAGGTTAGCTCATTTAAAAATCCTTTCTGGGAAATTGCTTGGTGTTGGCCCTCGACCCAGTTTAGTGGAAACATTGGTCATGTTTAACCATTTTTGGGACTTCGATAGGCTGGTCGAAGATGGAGCACCCAGGCAAAGCGGAGATCGTGAGATCTCTCTCATTTTGCAATATTTTTGGGTTTATGTAACAGGTATGGGATGCTAGCCCATGGGTTTACCCATGCTTAGGCTTCTTTGTAAATGTATAAATAAGTAGCTTGGCAATGTAAGTAGGGAGGTCACTGGCTTAGTGAATGACTAGTTGGCTTCGTGCAAAGAGTATGTTAATACTTGTAGAGCTAAGTGCAAGTGATTGTAAGAGGCTCTATGCATAGAGTGTGTAAGGATTTGTACCTTGAACTAATTTAGGGAAAGAGGATCTGGAAAGGTGCGCGCAGATCTCCTGTCCTTTGTGGAGTTGGATATATGTCTTTGTCCACAGGAGAAGAGGAATGTAAGAAGCTTGAAGACTAATAAAGAAGAAGAAGAGTTGGTGGACATAACCCCACACTGGGGTGAACCACGCATATCCTATATTGATGTGCTTTGTGCAATGTTGTTCATGTTATTTATGTATTTATCTGCTTAGTGCACTGATCTTGATGTATGATATATAGATCTATGGATGCTTAGTGCTTTATGTATGATGAATGTTAGATCTGAGCTCATGCTATGTGCTAAGAGGTTTTAAGGGTTAGATATTTATTGTTATTGTGTTGATCTGTAATAAGGGTTAATCTGCGATGTGAATAAGAATCATAACCTAATGCATATTGTTGGATAAGTGCTCTGTTAAGTGTTGTAATCACAAATCTGTGTCCCAGCTAGGTTGTAGACACCTGAATCCTACAACCCCCCTGCCTCTACCTCAGGTGAGACTTCATCTACTTTGCATGTGTTTCTGAAAGGGCTGGTAGTTAGGGTTTTGTTGGTGCGTTGTTGAAGTGTTGAAACCTGGGTCTACCTCTTTGTCAACAAATGGTTCTATTGTCGGTACTTGAAACTGTGATTGTTGGGAACTGAAGAAAAGAGACATCTTTGTGCGTAGATTTGTTGTTGTAGTGTGTAGTATTCTACTTGACTTGCAAATATCTGTGCTAAGAATGAAGCCCGATCTGAAGGAAAGAGGTAAGATATTAAAGCTTTGTGCCCTGGTAAAGGTAAGATAAGTGGAAATTTTTTCTTCGGAAGTATGAATCTAAGTATGTTTGATCGATTTTTTCCTAGTCTAAAAACTAGGGCACAACTAGAAGAAAGATTTGATCTGAATAAATTTGATAGATATAGTGAAAGATATGTTATTCCTATGTATAGAAATAATTTTTGGACTAAAAAGTGGATAGAGGAACCTAGAAATAATTTTTGTAGATTTCAGGTCCATCACTGTGATCCTAGTGTGTAGTACAAGAAAGGTTGGGGATCATTTAAAAGAAAGAGAGGATTGACACTATGTTATAATTGCAGAAGACCGAGACATATTGCTAAGGAATGGCCTGGTATAGGTCCTATTTGTCTTTGTTGTAAACCTATTGGTCATGAGGTTGAGGATTTCCCTAGGATGATTGCTAAAGTTGAAAAGATGAACATGAGACAAGAAAACTATGAAGGAGGTCAAGAAACTAAGGATAAGTTAAAGAATCACAAAGAATCAGAGACTATGTTATTATAGATGAAAGAAACACTGAATGACCACAGAGACATTAGTTTACCAGAGATCTTAAAAGAGAAGCAGTGCACAGAAACAAGAATAGGACACTTCAACATAGACTGTGTCTTGGATGAGGAAACGCATGTGAATATTATGCTAGAAAGCACTTGGGAAATTTTGGGAAAACTTGCTATGGTTCCTTCATTGGGATAGATATGATTGTTTAAAGGAAAGATGATAACCCTATGTGGAAGAATTACTAATGTACCTATGATTGCTCATGAAACATCTACTGAAGAAGAATTTGAAGTCATTAAGTTTGTTGAGAACAATGCCCCCTTTGCACTTTTGTTAGGAAATACCTGGATTGAGAAGGATTAGAACCGAAGGAAAGCAGAGGGGGAAGCCTCAGAACAAAAAAAGAAAGAATTAAGGGACTTCATAGCCAGAAAATAAGAGGGACTAATAGAAGAACAAGAAAATAATTCCAAGCAACAGAGGGCCTAAGAATTAGCTGTCGAAGTTGAAAGAACACAAGAAGGTTTAAAGAACATGTCCATGCAGGAAATAAGTTCATCCACCCTGGAAATAGTAAGAGAAGAGGTATTACCTTCGAACCCTTTGAAAGACCCTCAACAGTGCGAAGTTTCTACACTAAGAGAAGATAAGAATAAGAATGGAAAGAGGAATCCAGAGACTCATATCACAGGAAAGAAGGAAAGAAAGCCCAGTAAGAAGAAAGAAAAGTTAGAAAAACTTCAGGAAGTTCCAGAGAAGACTTCACAGAAGACGTGCTTGCATAAATTGAACCTTTCTAAAATAGCAAAACAATGCAGAATGGAACTTCGCCACAAAGAATCTATATGACCGTTGGAGGCATCCCAACCATTAGAATGATGCTCCAGAACGGCTAGAAATACATTTATTTCCGGAAAGATTGCCATTGGACCATTGAGACTACGCCATAACATATGGATTCGTATTGATTGAGGC
Source organism: Picea sitchensis (assembly GCA_010110895.2). Lineage (NCBI taxonomy): Eukaryota > Viridiplantae > Streptophyta > Pinopsida > Pinales > Pinaceae > Picea > Picea sitchensis. The sequence continues at coordinate 26,273 of SNQJ01S0125163.1, read as the reverse complement.
ATTCCTACCGTTGGAGGAATCTATTACGACATTTCTTATTTAACCCATTGGACATTGCGTCGGGACCACTTTTTGCAAACTGAGATATCTGAGCTAATAGAGAATTGATTGCATACTGTGTTGTGTCGTCTAGAACTCACCTTTCATTTGATTACCTTGTCCGTTTTTCACCTACCCAATCTCCTTGATTACAAGTCTGAATGTCGGGTGAGCATAGCGCACTAGAGAAGTCTGTGGAAGAGATTTTGATTGACCTCATGGCTGAGAAGGTCATGTCTGTAGGAATATAGGCATCATCGACTGGAGGATTGCAAGCATCCCCCTCAACTGCGCGTCGGTCTAGCTGAACCACGACCGAGAAAAGAAGCAATAACCACAATGATCTGGCTAACGCGAAGAAGATCTCATTAGTCTTGCCAGAGTACATCCCGCCTCTAGCTGGTGCAATTAGCCGTGACAACATCCTGAGTGACTTCGAGTACATGTTGATCACTGCGTACCTACCGAAGGGGATACACGCAGTCGGACCTTAGTTGGGACTGATCCCAACTCTCAAGATCAACGACCTCAACCTCGGAGATTGAAAGAACTATGCGATGCTCGCGTCACATAGGTACCTGACGAAGATGACTGGGAAGAAGCCCAAGATAGTTCCCCAGACATGGATTAAGGATATCAGAAGATTAATGATCTTTAATGTGATGAAGATCCCCCACTTCGATCGACATTAGGAGGTTAACGCTTGTGTTAAACTCTTCCTGGTGTGATACCATGGAGGGTATCTGTGGCTGGATAGGTGCGTCACTATAGATCCAATGTTGATCCACCTCATCACTAGACTGAGCATGCATGGGTCAGACCCTCAACATTTCTACCAAGGAAAGGTTGCAGAGCTCCCAAGCACAATTTATAAATGAAGCCTATGGCAATGTAGAGAAGGGAAAGCAAGGCTACAAGGTAGCCTCCATCTAGAATGGCGCAGTGCACCTAGATTTTTAGCTGATCACTGGAAAGCTCGTCAGAAAGAACCAGTCGACACAAGTCACAGGGTTCGTAGTCGACCTCGCAGGGAAGTGTGTCAAAGGAATGCAGATGAATTGGGTGAGATACCTCATCAATGAGTTGGAGAAGGACTGTCGCGAAGTGTAGGACAAAGGCTATGAATTTCACTTCAATTGGTTGTTGATTTTAATCGCATTTGTCGCCTGGAAAATGATGGAAGGAGCAACCTTCCTAGAAGTTGAGCCATCATAACCACTGGCTGTGAGGTTCACCACCTTGTGGTATACGAATGATATGGTGAAGCAGTGGTAGTTGAATGTTGTCTTCCATACCTACTACATACAAATGACACATGCCATTGAAGAATTTCCATGGATGACCTCAAATACTTTGCATCAATACAGGCCGCTAGTGAAGTTCCACATAGATCGACACTTCATCTACATCACTGCTCATAGGGATGAAAGCAGGGAGGATTTGCAGTCTTATTATAAATTGACCGATGAAGACATGGAAGAGATCACTAAGTAATGGCCAACAAAATTACTTGTATTGGTCGAAGATGCAGAACTCTCTGACCCCGACATCATCAAAACTCCTTTGGTCACCTGGACTGAGTATGATGGACATAACAATGCAAGGAAAAAGAAGAAAAAGGAGGAAGTACAGAACATAGACAATGATGAGAAGGATAATGCATCAGAGGAAAGTAGGATTGATTCACCCAAGGGAGGAGGAGAAGACGAAGTGAACCAAGAGGAAGGAGGGGAAGAAGGAGACAAGTAAGACAAAGATGAAGATACACTGCCAAAGAATCCCCTCACCACAGAAGAAGCATCACAGAAGAGGAAGGTTTCCCCGGAGAAACCTTCAACAAGAAAGAAGGACCACACCAATAAGCCTCAGTCGAATAATGTACTCAAAGTGGATGATGTTTATATCATCATCGCATCCATAGAATACACTTCAGAAGACATTTTGCAAATACATGGAGAAAAGAAGGAGTCGATGTATGACATAATAGAGAAGAATCTTAGAGACATACAACTAGCTATCCACTCGAGTCGTGCAGTGCCTACTGCACCTTCTTCATCAAAAAGTGTAGAATTGGGGGATGATCCCACCCAACTCTGAAGGTTAGAAGATGTGGTAGAGGCTCACCTTTGTTGATACCAAGAATAAAAGGAACAAGCTACAAAATCCACGAAGAAAGAAAATGAGGAGGCCTTAGAGAAACTTCGAGTTGCACAGCATAAGAAAGACGAAGTTAGAGCAATGTTCAAGGAAGGAAAAGAAAAGATGCAGGAAGAAAAATACAGGCTGCTTGTAGAGCATAATGTAGTCAAAGAGGCAGTGATTAGAGAACTTCGTTCTGTGTCGGGCTTGGCACAGGAGGAATCAGATTCAACTGAGGTGCAAGTGGGGAAGTTCGCTGAGCCCATTCAACAACTTCAAGCAAGAGTAATGAAGATTGAAATAAAATAAGTACCTAGAACTCTGCAAGAAGTGCGCGATCAGAGGGAACAAGATGCCAAGAGCACAGTAGAAAGAATCAGGGCGTTGGCCTCAAAATGTAAGCAATTAAATGATCGAAGTGCACAAACCTATGAGCATATTGCAGCCAGAGCCTAGGAAATTGGAAGCACATATCTAGGAGGTGAAGCAGCATGCATCCACCATGCAAGCAAAGATGAAGTTGCTTACTATAGTTGAGAAGATGAAAAGGTCATAGGAACAACGCGCAGTCTAGCAACATGTTACTGCCATCCAGAGAAAATTGATGGAAGTGACACAGAGGATCCATCCGATGCAGGACGTAGCCTGCACACTTTTTGAAGAGATTGAAGGACAAGGATCATAGTTGAAACAAGTATTTATGATAGTGGAACAATGCCTGGAAGGGCCTATCACTGAGAAAGTAATTCAGGAGTTTGTCGAGCAGGAGGCTCTGGAGAAGCAGCAAGTCGAGGCAGCTTGAGGCCTTTGATGCAGTGTTGCCAAGATTAGAGTGACTCAGGACGAGTCACAGGTGAGTGTTGGGGGCATGTTGGCTCTCGACCAATTTTTATGGAAACTTTGGTCGTGTTTGACCATTTTTGGGACTTTGATAGGCTGGTCGAATATGGAGTGCCCATGAAAAGCGAAGATTGCAGAATCTCGCTCATTTTGCTAGATTTTTGGGCTTTTAGGGTTTATGTAACGGGTATGGGATGTCGGCCCATGGGTTTACCCATGCTTAGGCCTCTTTGTAAATGTATAAATAAGTATCTAGGAAATGTAACTAGGGAGGCCATTAGCTTAGTGCATGACTAGTTGGCTTCATGCAAAGAGTATGTTAAGATTTGCAAAACTAAGTGCAAGTGATTGTAAGAGGCTTTGTGCATAGACTGTGTAAAGATTTGTACCTTAACCTAATTTGGGGAAAGAGGATCTAGCGAGGTGCGCGTAGATCTCCTGTCCTTTATGGAGTTGGCTCTGTGTCTTTGTGCACAGGAGAAGAGGAATGTAAAAAGCTTGAAGACTAATAAAGAAGAAGAAGAGTTGGTGGATGTAGCCCCACATTGGGGTGAACCACATATATCCTGTGTTGATGTGCTTTGTGCAATGTTGTTCATGTTATTTATGTATTTATTTTCTTAGTGCACTGATCTTGATGTATGATAGATATATCTATGGATGATTAGTGCTTTATAGATGTTGAATGTTAGATATGAGCTCATGCTATGTGCTAAGAGGTTTTAAGGTTTAGATCTTGATTGTTATTGCGATGATCTATAATAAGGGTTAATCTGCGATGTGAATAAGAATCATAACCTAATGAATATTGTTGGCTAAGTGCTATGTTAATTGTTGTAATCACATATGTGTGTCCTAGCTAGGTTGTAGACACCTAAGTCCTACAACCCCCCTGCGTCTACCTCAGGTGAGACTTTATATGCTTCGCAGGTGTTGCCTAAAGGGCCGGTAGTTAGGGTTTTGTTGGTGCATTGTTGAAGCATTGAACCTTGAGTCTGCCCCTGTGCCAACACTTGGATTTTTATGAGGATAACAGGACAAGAAACTATAGCCAACATCTCTCGGATGATTCTTTAGATTCTATATTTTACGATCAGAGAACAGGCCATCTTCAATTGGGATAAGTTGATTTCCATTGAAATATATTCCCAATTGTCTCAATACAAGAAGGAGAAGAAATTATTTATGTCATCTTATTTGGTTTTCGCAATAGTACATTGCTGTCAGTTCTTGATATTATTTGTGTGTAAGAAGGTAAACTGCGAATTCGACCCAGTAACATTATGGTATCAAACATTATAGAGGCACAAGGCCTCCCAACATTTTTATGAAGTTTTAAATGATTTTGTCTCAGTTTTTAAAGGTTTGATGTTTGGAAAGGACACTCCTCTAATGTCTGACCAGGCGAGTAAGTTCTTGGATAGGAATGGGACATTGGAACAAATGGAGAATTATAATGTTATAAGGATTTTTGGTTCCAAGGAAAATCCTTCCTTCCTTCCATGCCACATATCTGACAAAATGTTTGCTACTGAAATAGCAAGGAAGTAGAACTACTAGTTGCATTTTCTCCATGAAAAGAGAAAAAAACAATTCATACCTCTGCCCTGGAAAGTTGGGGACTTCATATTCAGAAATATGAACAAGATTGATGGATTTGCAGGCCATTACCACATTCTGAATCTAAGATAAGATGAAAGAGTAAAAGGGTTTGACCCTAGAGGAATTTTTGTAGAAAAGCTATTGACAGTTGGTTTCAACAATTCTTTTATTAATGTTATTTTGAATGAAGAAGGAGATAATGTCTCACGTAGCTCCACTCATGACAATGGTGACCTAGTAACAATACTCAACACAAATGAGTTGTACAAACATAAAGTAAAGGTTTGGGTGAGAAGAGTGCCCAATCCCCAACTGTCACTCCAAAGAGTACAACATCTCACAGCAGTGCTCTAATGACCCACCAAATTAAGAAAGTAACCCATATTTCTTCAGGCGGAGGAGGATATAAGAACCCTCCTTTGGGAAAAATTGAAAGCTCCCACAATCTTCCCTTGAGGAAGAAAAGAAAACAAATTGTGCAAGAAGAGGAGGGACCTCGAGCTGAGAGCGATATCCGCGATCTCTCCCCCAAGGATATGGAACTTGAGATTGACACTGAAAAAATGTTTCCCAACGTTGATCATCCTAAGGAAAAGGCTCACTAGAATCCTCTGATGGAAACAATTGAGAGAGAGACCTTCAATGAAGAAGAGTCTTTTGTATTTCAGAGCATTGTTTTTGACAGCGAGTCCAAAAATTTAATTATTGAGAAAAAAGATGTAAAGAATAAAAAGGGGAAATCTTGTTCAGAGATCAAGCTATGGAACATGCAACCTTCCCAAATTTCCCAAATTCGCTAAGCAACTGGGGATGCTCTAGATAATTCTATTGGAGGCCTTGAAGCAGAAAATGTCAAGTTAAAGGAAAGAATCAAAGAATTGGAGGAAGCTTTAATGCCTCTTCCAGTACTTGCTAGTCCTTTAGCAATAATTGGGCCTACCACACATGCAACAAAACTAAAAGGATCTTCAAGCTTGCTCACATCAACCAGAGGATATGTGGAGAAAAACATTAAGAAAAGAATGGAATTAATTACAGAGGCTTGGGAGATGTCAAAGAGCATCGTCTCTTTTAGAAGGAGGGAACATGCCTTCCATGAATATTTACAGACATATTTGAAAAATGAAGAAGGTTTTTTCCTTGACACAGTTGTACCCTTCGATTTTAAAGTTACCAATATGATAGAGTTGAGAAAAAGAGAGGGGGATATCTCTTCTCTGAACCGGATAAAACAACTAAACACATGTTGGAAGGAGAAAGTCAGGAACTTGAATATTATTTTCCAAGCATGCAACCAAGCCATAACTAGGAGAGAAGAATTATTCAAAAGACTGACTGAGATAGACCTAGACGAGAGTGCCAATGAGGTCTAGGACCCAAATTAATTCTCAACTCGTTGTTCCTAACCAAGCAAGAATTTGACGAACAATTTGATATCTTTAAGGGTTATCAGTTGAAAAATTATATGGCATTCTTGAGTATAGTGAAGATGACATGGAAAACTGGCTAGTCGACTATTGAATGAAAAATCAATATATTGAAGAAGCTTTGTAGAATATTTCTATTGATCTAAGGGACTTGGAAGGCAAGATATTCAATATAAAAATTCAGCATGAAATCAACGTGGCACCAATGAGGTCCCCGAGGTGTAGGACAGTTGGTGATGGAGTGTGTTTTTAAGCCACTCCGTGATGTTAAGTCATCGGTTCGAAACTTGTGGGGACAAAAAATCCAGCCATGTTAAGGGTTGGTGTGGCTCAGGCCAGGTGCGATCCCTGGGTGATTTTGATGGCTTAGATGTCCCTGAGTCATAGTTTCTTAGCCACAGGTTACTCCCACAGGTCAAGTACAAACTAACAAACAAAAAAACAACAACGTGGCACCAATGAGAATCTACATCGAGGAGTGGTTTAAAAGGGTTGTCAACAAACTTACCAATGAAGGGAAAAAGGCAGTTGAGACAGTTCCTCTAACCATCAATGAAAGCCATAAAAGGACATCAGTGAGCAAGTGAAAAAGGAGGATATACCATCATAGTAAGTTCATACTGATCACATCATTCTTTCTTTATAAAGTTCTTCATTCAATTACTCCACCTCTTTAAATATAAAGGTTTAATCGAGGACTGATAATTTCCTTTTTCTTCTTACCAGGTCTTGTTGTCCTCTGCCTCCCACTTTCTTCTTTCTACAAAATTCATTCTTATATATATTTTATTTATGGTCCACGGGAGCCCCAATCCCAGTCATTATGACAAATGCATTTAAATTTCAGAGAATGTGTTATGAACTATATATTTTTTAGAAATTCCAAGATAGCTATTTTTGGAACAATCTCGACTGTACTTTGTAACCTAGTTTTTTGAATATAAAGTATTTGAGGTTGATCTATCATTATATTTATTTGATATGCCCATGTATCACTCTGTCAAATATCTCTTATGCATGCAGATCATTTTCTTTTTCCTTTTTAGGTGATCGGAAATATTTATCCCTACTATGATGGATGTGAGGAAATTCTTTTTATTTTCTTTAAATGTGTGAATGTGTGTGGTTCCTAGTCCACTCTCAAGAAATTTCTTTAAAAATAAAATAAAATAGACATTTTTTGTCTTTGTTTATATATTTTTACTTTTATTTGATTACCACGATGGACTTCTATAAAAGTACCACATTCTGAAAATATCGAACATAGGAGTACCACCTCTATAAAAACGAAGGGAGACTAATGTCCACATGAGGTTGCTGTTTCAGTCTTGACGGATTCAAGCATCAACATTTTTGGCGACCATATTGGGGAATGAATTGAAAATTCAGAGCATGGCCCATTGTTGTGAAATAATATATGACTTTACCCCAGGGTAATCAACCACATTTAGAAATTGGATTGAATAATCAATGAAGCATTTTACACCAGTTGTATAATATGGTAATAACAACAGCCCAGACATGAGAAGAGTTAGAAAGTTTCTAGCAGATCTTAGTCCAATAAGAAGAGAGATAAATCCTTCAAAGATAGAGGAGAGAAAAATGACAAGATCGAAGAAATCAAAGACTAGCTAGAGAAACACAAGAACAATGTCAAGATTGAAGCTGGACGAATACATGGGACCCATTACCATAAATAAAAGTAAGAAACTCTTTGTCATTAGAAGTGAAAAGTGTATCCCTGAAGTCTTCTTAGACATGCCAGTGAGTGACAAACAACCCCGATACAAGTATCATGAGGAGAGACAAGGAGGAGAAAGAGATGCTACAAGAAACTAAGGAATCCCAGGGTTTGGAAATAGAAGAAGGGTAAGAGATTCGCCTCTTAATCTTATAGGTTAACAACATGAGCTCCTTGTTCTCCCTATGGGCACCTTAAAGGAATTTTCTGGAGACAGTACAATCAATGCAAAGAGGCATCTGTACTTATTTCTTGACATTTGTGACTTTCATCGAGTTGAATATGACGACGTCATGGTGAAGTTGTTTCTGCAAACCTTATCAGAAAGAGCTTATGAATGGTATACAATGTTGCCTAGTAGATACATTTTCTCATTTAACAACCTTGAAGCTATGTTACTAACTATGTTTTCCCCTCCAATTTCCTACCATACCCTCCTCATATAATTCACCCAGATTGGGTTGAGGAAGAACGAAAGGATAAGAGATTTTAACATCAGGCTCAATAAGACCTTGAGTAGAATTCTAGAAGATAAAATACCAAATGACCTGGTCATTCTCGGTTGTTATAAGAATGCAATGCCCACAAATGTAAAATATGCCATTAGAACATTCCAAATGGATACTTTGGAGGAGGCAATGACTAAATCCACTCAGATGGAAAAAAATATGATTGAGACGGGTGCCGACCCGAACATTATACTGGGAAGATTACAAATGAATATGGGGGGATTGAATATTGATAATCAAAGAGCTTACAACTCAAGAAAGAACTAATAATTCAAACCCGGAGTGGCTTAGAATCAAACATAAGGAAGAGGATTTTTTAAGGGAACCATACCTAACATAAAGGTTGATCATGTTGCAACATAGGAAACAAAACAAAGAATTGAAATTGCATAGATGAATAGAACCATCAAATAGATGCAAAACGAGATAACCAAACTGAGAAGGGGATATAGTTACATGCTAAACCCAAGAATTTTGATTCCCAATCAAAGGAGGAACCCTCCCCCTGAAAACAGATTCAAGTTCGAGAATAGTGATGACCCACAGAGACCAAGGGTTCCCAGACAACCCACTCTAAACGTGGTTGTTCTGGATGATGTATATGAAAAGAAAATAATCGAGCAAGAAAGTTATTACTTACTTGATGAAAGCTCCGAGACAATGCATATGGACGGATGTGAGGCGTCCATGTATATATTTGGAGAGGACGACAATGATCCTAACTCGCAAGAAAACGCCACCTAGACAAGAGGGTTTGTAAATAGACTAAATAATAAAGGAAACTCTGACAAGGAAACATAAAAATAAAAAGAAAAGGAAAAAAAAAAAAAAAAAATGTCGAATGAGAAAGTGATAGTTGGAATGAAAAGGAAACACATGGCATTGAGCTCCACTCAAATGACGTATAATGTCATGGAGGACTTAAGTAAATTAAGGATAACTCTGCCTTTTACAAAAGTGGTAAATATTTCTCAGTAGAGACAAAACATCTTGAAGTTGTTGGATGATCCATAAGAAAGAAATGAAGCTATCGTTACCACTCGAAAACAGAGCCAGATCTCGTCAACTGCCAAGATGAGAGGTAAAATTATGCCCTTCTACATTTCAATTGAAAATCATGATGTTGAATTACATAACTGTTTAGTTGACACTGGCGCGACAAATAATATAATGTCTCTTGCAGTCATGGAGGCATTGGGCATGAGTTGCACTAATTATTATGAAACCAGTGAGAGAATATATGCAATTGATTCTAGAAAAGTGTCAGCGTATGGAGAAATCAAGGATTTTTATGCTTGGATTACAACAGCCCCCCATATCATCACAATTTTCAATGTTATTGTGGTAGACCTTCCTCCAACATATGGGGTTGTGCTGGGAAGATACTGGACGTCCATGATCGGTGGATACATAATGAATGACGAAAGTTGTATGATGCTACCAAGAAAGGAGGGAGCAATGATTAAAGTACCTTGTGAACCAAGAAAACCCTTCTCCTTCAAGAAGAAGGACAATGCATTAATGGAATATTATATAGATGTCGAGATTGGAAACTATGCTATCCTAGACATGGAGAACATCGAAATCCTAGAGTAAGTTCAAGGCTTGGAAGGCCAAGAGTGTTTGTTTGAAGTCTACTGAAGAATGTCATTCGATGGTGCATGTTCTAAATCTGGGAACGAAGTTGGAATTGTTCTTGTGAGTCCAGATAAGACGATGCATCCCCATGCTGTAAGACTGGAGTTTTACATGCACGAATAACAAGGAATAATACAAAGCTTTGATCCAGGGGATGATCCTCACATGACAAATGAAAATAGAACATCTCGTTGTGATTGAAGATTCAAAGTTGGTCATCAATCTAGTTACCCAAAGGTACAAAATAAAAAAGGAAAGACTTAAGATGTATTTCAAAAGAGTTAATGAATTGATGGAATCTTTCAACTCTTTCAACATTACTTTCATTCCAAGGGACAAGAATCACAAAGTCAATTCACTAGCCTTAGTGGCCTCATTATCAAACCCATATGATGCCCAAAGCCAAACATATTTCTAGGTAGAAAGAGCTTTCCGACCATACGTGCCTGATAATATTGAGTTCTTACAAGTATTTGAGAACAATGAACAATTGGAAAAAAAATTGTTAAACAATGATGATGAAGAAGACGATAGGTTGTTTGCCGTCCCAAAAGACGGTATACAAGCTGATTTTTTTTTTACAAAAGATGATCATGCCAAGAATCTCCTTGAAGAAGTTTTAGTTCAAAAGGTGCAAGAAAAAATAAAAGTCAATATTGGAATGGACAAGTCCCAGAAATATGTCAATTTGTGAGTTGATTGCACCACCAAAGAAGTTGATCAATATGTTTCCTTATTCAAATAATATATTCATTTATTTTCTTGGACCTACAATGATTTGAAATCCTATGATAAAATGATATTCCAGCATATCATTCCTTTGAGGGAAGAAGTGAAACCAATAAAGAAAAAAAAAAGGATGATGAATCCCAAGTTGAAACCTATGGTAAAAATCGAATTGGAAAAGTTGAAGAAGGAAGGGATAATTTATCCCATCAGACATTTAGATTGGCTTTCAAATCTAGTGATTGTAAGGAAAAATACCAAGGAAATATGAATGTGCATTGACTTCAGAGATCTTAACAAAGCAAGCAAAAAATATAATTTTCCTTTGCCAAACATGGATTTTCTTCTAAAACAAGTTACTGAATTGGCCTGCATGTCCATGTTGGATGGATTCTCTGGATATAATCAGGTCTTGGTGGCTAAGGAAGATAGATCAAAGATAACATTTATCACACCATGGGAGACATATGCATATACTACAATGCCCTTCGGTTTAAAGAATGTTGAAGACACATTCCAAAGGGCCATGGATCATGCGTTCAACAGGTTGTTAGGAAAGTTTATGGAAGATTATCAAGATGACTTGATGGTGCATTCAAACAAAAGGGAGGATCACATCCATCATTTAAGAAAGGTTTTTGAAAGATGTAGATTATACGACATTTCTTTGAAGCCAAAGAAATGCTTGTTTGTTGTGACTCAAGGCAAGTTGTTGGGCCCTATTGTATGCAAGGAAGGGATTTACATAGATCCTGAAAGAGTTAAAGAAATAAATGAGCTCAACCCCCTGACATCCAAGAAGGGATTTCATTCATTCTTTAGGAAAATCAATTTTATTCGAAGATTTGTTCCTGATTACGCAAACATCGTAAAGCCTATCAATTTGTTGCTGAAAAAGGAGCAAAGATTTGAGTGGACAACAGATACTCAGGATGCGTTCAACAATATCAAAGGGGAAATCACCACCGCTCATGTCCTCATCAGTTCGGACTTCCAAAGAGACTATATTATCTATTCATTTTCTATAGAGGCAGTTGTTGCATCCATTCTCACTCAAAAAAATAGAAACAGAGAAGAACTCTGGATAAGTTTTATGAGAAAAAACCCTACACGACTATGAGTTGAGGTATTCAAAACTCGAAAAGCAAGCCTTGGCTCTTGTAAAAGAAGTAGCACACTTTTGGATGTGTATATTAAATTCCCATGTTATAGCTTATGTTCCCTCATCACTAGTGAAGATGCTTCTAAATCAAGAATTGAGAGAAGGAAAATGGGCTAACTGGTTAGCAAAAATTCAAGAATATGATATCAAGATTAAATCTTTAAAGGCAATCAAAGGAAAATGTTTATGCAATCTCATCATGAATAAGGACTTGATCGATGGGATGATTTCAATCTCAGTCGAAGAACCATTAGCTGATTCAGAATGGTACGGAGATATCATATTCTACTTAAGGTTCAGGAAATTTATTGTCACAACGAATCCCAAGGAGCGAAGGACACTCAATATGAAGGAGAACCAATACGTGTTGATTGTTGACAGACTATTCAGAAGGAATTTTGATGGTATACTGATGCAGGAGAATCGCTCCACCTCAGCATGTGTGAGTCATATTTCATGCATGGTGTGTATTTAAGGGAGAAGAGGCACCGCCCTCTAATTTTTCCTTGAGAATCAGAGGTGAGATCTAGACCATTAATGAAGACAAGTTGGAAGAGACAAATAGTTATTTCTCACAAGATGGAGATAAGGTCGCCATTAAGTGGTTGATGACAGAATGGATCTGCATCCAATTTGGAGTAGATTTCCATCATTATAAATTGCCCTTTCGATAGGCATTTTGAATGGTGATTTGACACCACTAGTTTAGCTTGTGAGGGAAGCTCGTTGAGACCCTCTTGTATAAATATTTGTATTGTATGTTCAGTAGAGGTTGTTGGAGTTTGATGAAATATATTTGTAATCCAAGTTAGGGAGGTTGACGAGAGCCAAGACTCAGTCGTAGTCCGGACTCCACTATCATAATTTGAAATTCCACCATTAATAGAAAATGACAGTTTTTCCTGTTCTACATTTATGTTTGATGCATGCTATGTTATGAATGTCGTTTACATGTTTGTGAATTGTAGATGAATGTTAGATATCGTCTGCAGGGATAGAGATACAATTTTCTATCTGTGAGTGTGTTTAGTTACGTTTGGTTCTCTAGGCTAAGTGCAAGGAGTGCGTGACAGAGATTGGAAACTTTGTAAGTTGATGCAAGGAGTGCATGTTTGAACTCGATGGAGTCAGAAGAGAAGTTGTCAGGAGGGAACGCCAGATTAGTTCAGAGACTCAGGGAGAAATTTCAAGGCGGTTAAGTTCCTTGGAAAGAAAGACTGTGTGGGGAAAAGAACATTTTAGAGTTATGGAACACTCTGAAATACTTTTCTAGGAGGGAATCAAGCTAGTGTGAGCGTGAATAGAAGAAACACGGTTGGAGGTGTTGGAGAATCCCAGAATTGCTGAACATTCTGGTGAAGGAAGAATTTTCAAGAAGTGTGTCGACAAAGGAAAGGAGATGCAAGGAGTGCACCTAAGGTGTTGCAATTTCACCTTACATGCTCAGGAAGTAGAGCAAGAGACTGGCAGGAGGGAAAGAAGAAGTCCACTGAAGGACCCAAAGGAACTAGGAACCTTGGAGGTTTTCAAGTTGAGCAAAGTCGCAGAAGAGTCTGCACAAAACTATGAAAGGAGTACAGAAAGAGTTCGAGAACATTCTAAGTCTTGAAAGAATAAATTGCGCTAAGTGCGCAAAGGAGTCAAGGACTTGCTGAAGTCTCGAAGACAGAGAAATCATCCATTATCAAGGAGGAGACAAGTGGTAGAAGATCGAGAAGTTCGAGAGTGGGAACTTCAGAAGGTTTTCCGAGAGCAAACAAAGATCTTCGCGAAGTCGCGAAGAGCGATTTTGATCCAGGCTGTTGTATTTAGAAGGAGACATGGCAAAGATCCACGCATTTCGGAGGAGGAACCCTTCGGAGAAAAGTCAAGAGGAGAACACCTAAAGTGTTGGGGTAACAAAGTAACCCTAGCCGTCCATCGAGGCAGGACGTGTGGCAAAGGATAAACACACTACTAGTTCATAAATTGGGAGAAGTAGAGTCGGGAGAAGAGATGAATCATGAAGTCTGAACTTGTGAAGTTGATCACAGTCATTGATCATGAGAGGAGCATGGACCGTAGATCTAGTCCCGAAGAATTCACCTATTTGGGAATCGGGGAAGATAGCAAGTAGCATGCGATATTACCAAATGTGGGATCATGAAGGGAGTTGACCCACGATCATAGCTCGTGGTCACATCAAGGAGGAAACCTAGCACGGGGAGCTAGTAGAGTTGGTGTCGAGAGTGAAAAGTGCTAAGGAGGGGGTCTACGGGTGCATCTAACCTATGTCGAGAAGGTAAAGGGCCCGTGTCAAGTTAAATCGGTTCCATCAGGAGCCCGATGAACCATTAGTTTCAACAACCTGAACAATCCTAGACTGGAAGGTCGAGCCACCCCGAGGAGATAGGGTGCGGGGTAGGCCATCAGAGTGGTATCAGAGCTTGATTTCTCCTGTAGACAGTAGGTGAAGGAGGAGCTTGATTTCTCCTGTAGACAGTAGGTGAAGGAGGAGACAAAGGAGATAGTCTGATATCATCAGAGTGGTATCAGAGAAAGTTTTGTCTATAGATTTCAAGCGAAGGAGAAGTTGAAGATGCTCTCAGTTATAGAGTGAAGAACAGACTTGCCAAGAGGGTGGGTAGAAAGTAAAGATAGCCATTGAAGGTCATAAACATGGTCGAGGATAATTCCATTCACAGAAGAGAAAGGTAGAGATGGACAAGGAGCTTAGTGAAATCTGAGCACAAATGGAGAAGCCTGCATTCAAGATGTAGTAGGAGTCAAAGGTACACTGGAGTTATGAATGGCCTTTGAAGAGGATGGCTAAATGGCATGTTCAGAAGTTGTTGAACAAAAGGAAACAACGGATATTAAGAAGGTGGATGAGGCATGCTGAAAACCTCAGTGACGAGGGAAAGAGATTTGGCAAGAGTCTCATAGATTGCCAGGTGGGCAATGAGAAGGGATCAATGGATCTCGTAAACTTCCAGGTGGGCAGAGGAGACATCCCATATTTCTAGGTGAGAAAGGACAAAGAGATGAGATCAGTTGAAGGTTCACGTCAGAGGATGTTGACAGACTAAGGGGAGGAAGAAGGAATACCTCACTCAGATGGAGATTCACATGGAGCTGGGAGCCATGTGAATGAAGATGATGAGAAGTTGCAAAATTCCACCATCAAAGAGAAGGATTAGGGGATAATTATAATAATTGAAGGAGCTGAGATATTCCTAGCAAGAAATCAAGGAAAGGCTAACATAGATGTTATAGATGCGACAGGAAGACATTAAGCTGAGACTGTCATGGAGGAAAAGGAACAGATACTGATGTCTTTCCCAACAAAAGGAGAAATCCCAGTTGAGTTACTCACTCAGTGGGAATTGGAGTTAAAGACACTGGAGGATTGGTTGGGCAATCCAGAACTAGAAGGTGACTGCTGAGAGATAGCCATGCCAGAGGAGATACACCAGCATGAGTTGCAGTTGGTGGAAGCTAGAATAGAACCGGTCGAGAAGATGACAGGGGTCAATCTGTCAGAGGAAGCAACTAAACGACAATTCATTATTAAGATTACAGGAGTGGAGGATGTAGAAGAGTGGCAAGTTGAGGCCACAGGAGATGGAGAAGATGACCTGGGAAATCAACATAATTTTCCCATGAACAAGAAGGAATGCAACAAGCTAGTCTGTAGAAGGAAAGTCAACAGGTAGAGAAATTGGATGAAGTAGTTGAGCAGATAAGGAAGATAATGTTGAAGTCGGAAGAGGAATTGGTCAGCATAAGGAAGCTGGACAACAGGAAAATTACATGAGCAATGAGGATGATGTAGGAGCAGAAGAAGTGAAGTAGAGGAGTTGAGAGACAGCTCCAAGAGAAATTTTGGGATCCAGAAGGATTTCAACCACACTGGAAAGCTCATGAGCAGGAGTTCATGATTTTCATAGCCATGGAGTATGATGTAGGAGCATCGCTCCACCTTAGCACGCACCAGTCATATTTCATGCATGGTGTGCATTTAAGGGAGGAGAGGCACTGCCCTCTCATTTTGCCTCGAGAATCTAAGGCGATATCTAGGCAATTAATGAAGAAAAGATGGAAGAGACAAATCTTTCTTTCGCACAAGCTGGAGATAAGGTCATCATTAAGTGGTTGATGGAAGAATGGATCTGCATCCGATTTGAAGCAGATTTCCATCATTGTAAATTTCCCTTTCGATAGGCATTTTGAATGGTGATTTGACACCACTAGTTTAGTTTGTGAGGGAAGCTCATTGAACCCCTCTTGTATAAATTTTTGTATTGTATGCCTGGTAGAGGCTGTTGGAGTTTGATGAAAGATCTGTGTAAGCCAAGTTAGGGAGGTTGATGAGAGACAACACTCAGTCGCACTCTGGAATCCACTATTGTAATTTGACATTCCACCATTAATAGAAAATGATAGTTTTTTATGTTCTACATTTCTGTTTGATGGGTGTTGTGTTATGAATGTCTTTTACATGTTTGTGAATTGTAGATGAATGTTAGAAATCGTCTGCAGGGATAGAGATACACTTTTCTATCCGCGAGTGTGTCGAGTTAAGTCTGGTTCTCTATGCTAAGTGTAAGGAGTGCATGATAGGGATTGGAAACTGTGTAAGTCGATGCAAGCAGTGTGTGTCTGAACTCAGTGGAGTTAGAAGAGAAGTTTCCAGGAGGGCATGCCAGGTTAGTTCATAGACTCAGCGAGAAATTTCAAGGTGGTAAAGTTCCTTGGAAAGAAAGACTGTGTGGGGAAAATCATAGTTTAGAGTTACTAAACACTCTGAAATACTCTGCTAGGAGGGCATCAAGCTAGTGTGAGTGTGCATAGAAGAAACATGGTTGAAAGTTTTGGAGAACCCCAGAATTGTTGAAAATTCTGGTGAAGGAAGGATTTGCAAGAAGTGCATCGACAAAGAAAAGGAGATGCCTTAAACCTTTCCATAAGGCCAAGGGAGAAGCTGTCGAAGAACTGATTTAGTCACAAGGAGTGTGCCTAATGTGTTGCAAGTTCACCTTACAAGTTCACCTTACAAGCTCAGGAAGCAGAGAAAGAGACTGCCAGGAGGACAAGAAGAAGTCCACTGAAGGCTGCAAAGGAACTGGGAACCTTGGAGTTTTTCAAGCTGAGCAAAGTCACAGAAGAGTCTATGCAGAACTCTGGAAGGAGTGTAGAAAGAGTTCTATAACAGTCTAAGTCTCGAAAGAAGAAATTGTACTAAGTGTGCAAAGGAGTCGAGGACTTTCTGAAGTCCCAAAGACAGAGAAATCATCCATCGTCAAGGAGGAGACGAGTGGAAGAAGATCAAGAAGTTCGGGAATGGGAACTCCGGAAGGTTTGCCGAGAGAAAACAAAGATCTTCGCGAAGTCGCAAAGAGAGATTTTAATCTAGACCATTGGATCTAGAAGGAGACATGATAGATATCCACGCATTCACTACTACATATGGGTGGATTATTCCATGAAATGTTTCCATGTTTCCATTATTTTCATGTTTTTTTTTAAATAGGGCGGGATTTTCGTCGATATTGCCACGAAAGTTTGTTGATATTTCCACAAATAGGTTTTTTAACTTGGTCGATATTTTCGTCACTATTTCCATGAAAGTTCGTCGCTATTGCCACAAATAGGCTTTTTAACTTGGTCGAGATTTTCGTCGCTATTTCCACAAAAAAATTTCCTATCTCAAAAAGCATCTGCTAACAGCTAGTTGACTAGTTGATCTCTATATACCTGACTTTAAGAGACTTTGCGACACAATTGATATAGTTGCAACACTGTTTATGGATTTTGTTTGAGATGTTTATTTTTTCCGTCACCCACCGGTTTAACAAATCCAATTCTCGATCTACATAGCTTGGATTTTGAACTTGCAAGGTTAGGATGCTCTTTTTATTGATGTACTCATTTAACTTGTAAATTTTTGTTCAAATGTCGAAATTTCATGTAGCTTGTTTTTTTCTTGATAATATATTATATGTGTAGTACCATATTTCATGTCATTGGTTTTTGGATCTAGTTAGTATATTCTATGGAAATTCATGTGAAATGTCAAGACAAATATTTTCCGAAGAAGTATTTTATGAAGAGTGAAAATCACTCCATAAATAAGTCAATTCAAACATAAAAAAAAGATGTCATTATCAATCTAGATTAATTTGAGCCTACAATTCCTTATGTGAATTTAATCCTTATTACAAAACCACCAACTCATAACAAATTTACCAGTTAGAGTACTAATGTTTGAAGTAGAAAGTCATCGAAAAAAAATCCTCTTAAGTCTAATTCTAACCCTTAGAGACTTTGTTAGCTCTCTAACTTTTGTGTTTCTATGATGTTGTGCCTATATATATTAATGTCATATTTTTAGTCTAGTATTAGGTTAGGTTTGTCATATAACATTGTATTCTTATATGTGATGTTGTTTCTCTCAATCTTTTATAATCACACACAATTCTTGATGTAGTGATTAACTCTAGTTTGTAGTTTATGTAACTTGTTTATACACTATTAATAAGGAGTATCTAAAATATAAAAAATTCATGACGAAATCTACGATAACATGATGAAATCTACTAGTCAGACAATGAAAAATGAGAACATGCCAAAGTGTCTTAGAAAATAAAA
>SNQJ01S0125161.1:56683-72645 GCA_010110895.2 Picea sitchensis | reverse complement strand
ACTAATTTAGTTGGAAATATAAAACATCTTATAATGAGCTAATTATTGTGTCAATGTTTGGTGCATCTTGATATTTGGATACATATTATTTGTCATCTAAAAATCAAAATATATTTAACATTAAATCAACAATTAGCTCACTACATAATGCTTAATATTTTTCAAATCTCACAATTCTGATAAACTATTATGATATTTAATGATATGCTATGTGAACTAATAAATGATTGAGATGTGAGATCGACAATGATATACAAAGCTCACATGAACAATAATTTTGTAATGAATATACACTTTTAGTTGTTCTGCATCTTCTACAAACCCTCCTTTGGTTTAGGTTTTACTTATAATTCACACCTCAAACATCTTGGACTTCCTAACGAAATCAACACCTTTGGCTTTGTTTGTACCTGAGGCCACCTTCAACAAAATACACGATTGACAAAAATTGTTGGTATTTCAAAATGAAGGATTGACTTGACTTTGAGGGCATAGTAAAAATAATAAATGACCTTGTTCTAAACCTCTCCCATCACCCAAATTTAAATTTATAATTGGATTAAATTGTACGTACCCTCCAATTAATCAAATTATATAAATTTTGATCAACTTCAAGGTACCCTCCAATGACCCAAATTTATAATTGGATTAACTTCTAGGTACTTTCCTATAGAATTTTCTATATCGTTGGCTAAAGTCTCTCTATATTCAAAAGTGATCAATCTCTTGAAGCAGCATAGTTTTTCTCAGTGCTTATTACATATGCTTGAGAATTTAACACCTTGTTAAGTTAGATATTCATATGGCATGGAAAGTGAAGGCATGGCAAGTGAAGGCATGATAAGGAAAGGCAAGGAATGGCAAGGCATGTCATGACAAGAAAAGGCAAGGCATGGAATGACAAGGCAAGGCATGACATGGCATGGCAAGGAAAGGCATGGCAAGTGAAGGCAAGGAATATTAAGGAATGGAAATGAAAGTGAAAGCATGGAAAGTGAAGGCATGGAAAGTGAAGGCAAGTAAAGTCAAGTGAAGGAAAGACAATTGAAGGCATGGCATGGAAAGGAAAGGCATGGAAAGGAAAGGCACGTAAATATAAGAATACCATAGAAAGTGAAGGAAATTCAAGGCATGGAAAGTGAAGGAAAGTGAAGGCATGGAAAGTGACGGCTAGGAAAGTGAAGGCATGGAAAGTGAAGGAAATGCAAGTGAAGGTATGGCAAGGCAAGTGAAGGAATGACATGGCATGGAAAGGAAAGACAATGCAAGTGAAGGCATGGAAAGTGAAGGAAAGTGAAGGCATGACAAGTGAAGGCAAGTGAAGGCATGGAAAGTGAAGGAAGGGAAAGTTAAGGCATGGAAAGTGAAGGAAAGGAAAGGAAAGTTAAGGCAAGGCAAGTCAAGTGAAGGCAAGTGAAGTCATGGAAAATGAAGGAAAGTGAAGGCAAGTGAAGGAAATTGAAGAAATGAAATGGCATGGAAAGGCAAGGAAAGGCATGGAAACAAAATGAAGGTGAAGGCATTGCAGGTGAAGGCAAGTGAAAGCAATTGAAGGCATGGAAACTGAATGAAAGTAAAGGCATGGTAAGTGAAGGAAAGTGAAGGTGTGGAAAGTGAAGGAAACTGAAGGCAAGGAAAGACAAGTGAAGGCATGTAAAGTGAAGGAAAGGAAAGGCATGTGAAGGAAAGGAAAGTGAAGGAGAGGAAAGGAAAATGAAGGCATGGCAAGTGAAGGAAAGTGAAGGCATGACAAGTGAAGGCAAGGCAAGTGAAGGCATGGAAAGTGAAGGAAAAGAAAGTGAAGGCAAGGTAAGGAAAGTGAAGTGATGTAGGAGCATCATCAACAAGCACACATGGAGAGACAACTTAGTGCCTCAATGCACCTTTGAATCATTTCAGAATCTTAACCGCTGGCGTTTCCTGCAAATCTTTTTGAAATGATCGAAAAATGAAGAAGATCAAATGCTTGGCAGCTGAATGATCACGAGTGATCTGGGAGTTTCACTCCTAGTCTTTAATGTAACAGAACTTAGGTAGCAATTAGGTTTTTTTTTTCGAGTATATGAGTAGTCGGGGGGAACCCTAAGAACCCTCTGAGATAAATAGAGGTTCTTTACGCCTGAATGAGGCTGTTGCAAGTTAGTAGGAGAAGTGTTGTGATTTAGTTGTTGCTGAGTTTTCAGTTGTTGTTTTATCATAGCTATAGCCATTTACTTTTCAATGAATATAACAGAGGAAAATTTATCCAATGCATGATGTTGCTACTGTTTACAATTCCCTTTTATTGTTTCTTTTGTGGATGAATGCATTGTGTTGTTGAGTATATGAAACTGTGGAGTGTTTAGATAAGTTCATTTGTTCTCTCCGTTGAGTTCATGCAAGGTGTGCATATAGTCTGCAAAGAGTGCGTTGACAGAGTCTGTTTCGACTCAGAAGCTCAGGAGAGATAGCATGGAACTTTCCTTTTGCAAGGAGTGCAAAGTGACTGCTGCAAGGTGTGGACGATCGCCACAAGAAGCTAATTCTTGTGTAAGAATCTGTTGCAAGGAGTGCACAGATCCAAAATTTGACTAAGTGTCAAAGTACCCCTTTAAGGAGTTAAAGGAATCGAAGGAGAAAGCTCAAGAGAGATAGCGGGAGAAGTCTCCAAGGGAGTGAAGCTATGAAGGTTTCACGAGTCACTGGCTAAGATCCATTCAGGAGGGAGTGAGATCATTCCAGACTGTTGGATCTGGGCAAAGTGCATGAGATTTAGTCTATGTGTGCAAATAGGAGGAGAAATTGTCGAAGAGTGACCCATCGTTTAGTTCACAGGAGAAACTATCTGGGAAGAGAACTTGTTCAACGTTTCGACATTGGAAGACACAAGGAGTTCTGTTAGGTAGACGACCAATAGAAATCACTGAAACCGAGAGGATTGATCTGGATCGTCCATTCAATCGAATTCGGTGGGACGTCGATCTGAGACATTGGGGAAAAATCACTTCGAAACTTTCAGTTGAGAATTGAAACACTCAAAACCCGAAGTCCGAAGCGAATCTGGACCATCATATATAGAGGGACGCGTGGCAACAGATAGTGAACTTTAGATAAAATCACTGGAGAAGTTGAGAGTTGAGATCCCTAGAACCCGAAGGTCTAAAGCAAATCATAGTCGTCTGATTTAGGAGGACACACAACATAAATCCGTGGACTCTAGGTAAAGACCCGAAGTAAATTATAACCGTCCAATTCAGGAGGACACACGACAGAAATCCACGCGCGTGGAGGGAAAGTAGAAGTTGAAAGTTGAGTTTTCTGAAGTCTGAAGACCCGAAGCAATCGCAGTCGTCGATCTGTAGAAGACACGCATCAATAGATCGCGATCTCGGATAAAATCATTTCATAAAAGTTGAGAGTTGATATTTTCGAAGTCCAAAGTCCCGAAGCAACTAGGGCCATCAATTTGAGGAGGACAGGTGTCAGTAGATCTTCCATTTTCGGAAGATATCCACTGCGGAGAGAGAAGGAGTTGAGAATTGAAACTCCCAAAGCCCGAAAGGCGAAATCAATCACGACCATTGATTTGAAAGGGGCACGCATCAACAGATCACAGATATCTACAAGGGCGTGATTCAGAGGGAAGGAAGTAAAGGATAGAGATTTGAATCGTAGATTGAGAGGCTGCTCGAACATTAAAAATCAGAGAGTGGGCCACAATCGAAACCATGGTATCGGCAAAGGGGTATGTGGAAGTTGGAGGTGAATTGCGGGGAGAAAAGTTGTGTGGTCTTAAACCACTTTTGGCCTCTCCGAAATCGCATGTTTACATGAGGTCACAGCTCGAGGTCACATCTGGGAGAGGGCTAAGAAAAGAGGAGCTAGCGCCTGAAATTTGAGAGTACAAGAACGTGAAGGAAGAGGTCGCGGGTGCCATAGAACCTGCATCAGAGGACTGAAAGGGCCTATGTTAAATCGTAAGTGAGACCACTAAGGTTTCAGAGAGCCGATTAGGCCCGGAATCTAAGATCCTTGACCGGGAGGTCATATAGCCCCTTAGGAGAGAAGGGGAGTCTACATCAAGTGGTATCAGAGCGAGCTTTCGTCTGTAGATTTCAGGCGAAGGAGACAAAGGAGATATTATGATACCATGAAGTGGTATCAGAGCCTGAAATTGTTTTCAGGAAATGAAGAAGAGATCGAAGGTGTACTCTGTGTGTGAGAGAAAGTCAACACAATGACACCAAGGATACATGTGGAGCTACATTTATCCAATCGCACTGTAGAATGAGAAATGTGAGAGCGTTGTGCAAGATTAGAGGCGATGGAGGTAGCGCAGAGTAGGGCAAATGATGCTGGGGACATCAGTGATGCAAAGAGTGAAGACGTAGAAGTCGAAGAATATGCAAGGGAAAATGTTGCCGAGGAACACTTACTGATAGCAGTTGTTAGATTGGGAGCTAGAGCCAAGATAGAGATCCCAATGTATGAAGGAAATTTGGATGTTGAAGAGCTGTTGGATTGGATAATATCCATGGAAAAATATTTCGACTATGAAGATGTCTATTATCAGACTAATCGGTAGGTGCGGACACTAACAGATCTCCCTAGATCCACCTGGATCTAGAACAAAACAAGACAGGACATGACTCTTTCCCTAATTTACGACCATTGAAATAACTAGTAAGGAGGAACAAGTGACATACCTTTGTATCGCTTCCTTGGGTCTTTGTTGCTCCCGCTTCGCTCCAGTGCTCTCGTGAGGTCAAGACCAAGACAATACAAACCAACCAAAGTGAAGATAACAAAATGTATTCAATCGTCAACTTATGTGTATGATCAAGGAATTACACAATAAAGTAAGAATGACTTTATGGGAAAAGGACATGCCACTGTATGATATTAATCAAAAGTATAAGATACAACCTAATCGCCTTGATGTCGCAAGATTCCTTTCGGTGACTCTTGGTTCCAACACACACACTTGCTCTATCCTTGCATGAAGAAGATCCAATTCCTCTTGATAGACCTACTAGAGTATCCAAGCTTCTGCTTCAAGCTGGGTTCTTCACACAATTACTTCACCAATTCTCCAAGTAATCTTGCTTCTTGTTCTTTCTCTAACTTTTTCCATGAGAATCCTATCAATATATAGGAGAAGATGAGATGGTTACATGGACGAGAATGATCCCACCAAATCAAGGAAACTAGTAAAATGATAACCGTTCGAATGCCAAACCATATTCTAGAAGATTCCCTTCTAGAACCATCGAGACTTCTTCTTTTTCCAAGCTTGAGATCAAGTTCAGACCCTAGGCATAGAGCACAGTGCGAGAGGTTCGCACCCTAGCTGAAGGTGGCCTGCGAGAATGGGTCATTCTCACACACTAGGCTATAAGCAACCTGTGAACTCTCTTCAAAAACATGTTTTCTGGAAGGAGATGAATGCCATTTTTCTTAGGAAAAAGTTCTTGTTGGGAGCCTGAGTACACCATTGTTAATACACCAAAAATATGACCAAAATCATGGGTAACAGAATGCCCCCCAAAGTATGAGGCTAGAATCAGTGACAGTCGAAATACTTTGTAAACTATGTGTGTATGTCGGAAACCAGGAGCGCACCTAATTGGAAACCTGCAAAAAACCAAGCATCTGCAGAATATTATACTAGTTCTGAGGTAGGCATTCCCATGCTCAGATCACAGACGAATAACACTATAAGAATAGGTCATGGCCACCAATCATACACTGTGGATCCATGCCATCAAAATATCGCATAGCCACCAGGAATACACTGTGGATCTATGCAAGAAAATTCAAATTGAGACAACATAGCCACGAGACATACAAAGTGGATCTATGTGTTAGCAAATTATACATATTCCATCGCAACCTGGACCAAAGAGATGAGATCCAGGGTCTTCAATCCCGTCGCTCGAAAGTACGAATCTAACCACGTGACTACATGTGTTGAAGTCGAACATGGTAGAAACCACTTGATTACCAGTCACTGATGAAACCGTTAACAAGTGCGAGGGAAATCACCATTAATGTCAATGAATCCCAAGTTACACTAGTACAATCCACCGAATGTGAATGAATGATTTGAGGTCGAACATCCGACAGAATCTCCCGATCAGGGGTCAATGATGAAAACCCACTGTCGAAAGTGAGGAAACTTTCCATTGAGGCATGCAAGTCCCAAGGTACCAAATAATTTCTATGTCTTGTTTCCAGATAATGAGCTAGAGTCGACGAAACAAAACTCGTCGCAAGAGGGCCTTGATGTATCCCCCATCAATGACACGAAATGAGTAACAGATTTTGAAGGCGGAATAGAGTATGATATAACTTGAACTGGACACAAGGAAGGCCAAAACGGAGAGAATGGACAACTTCAGATGACCGACTTGATAGAGGTTTCAGATGAACTTCTCTTGAACATATGAATGACATGACCAATGATTTGGCAGCATTGACTCAGAGATGACCCAAGATATGACCTTGTAACAAATCGAATGAGAGACGAATGGATTTCCCAAACCGGCTTCAGATAATGAATAAAGGGGTGTCATTTTCAAGAGCGACATTTACTGCCAATAATACAAATACAAAAACACATCCCATTCCCAAATTTCCCCCCCACCATTTCTGGCAAGTACCTCTTTATTTTTACGCAAGCTTGAGGAGGATAACATATGCTTGTTGATGTAAGCTCATCCTTCAGACGAGTCCCTCGGAGTATGTTTAGAGAACCCTAGGAAGGAGTGGTTCAGTCCCATTACGGGTCTGTCGATGTTTGTTTAACAAGTCCAAAGATAGAAAAATCGAAGGTTTTTCATGATTATAGAGTCTGGAAAAACACTTAAAAAGAGAACTCTCTTAGTTCCTTTTTTGTAAAATAGTCTGATGAGACCGAAAAAGAGATAAATTATCGCTCAACGGACGCTTTCTTCAAATACTTTAATGAGCGTGAAAGTAGCAAGGTCACTCGACAATCTTTTCATGTTTAGAGAGTCTAAAAAGAGCTTAAAGAGGACTCCAGGGGGGTTCCTTTTTCATATAACCTTGTTGAGCCTGAAAAAGAGATAAAAGTGTGCTCGATCGCGTTTTCATGTATTTTTTAGCGTGAGAACGGACAAAGACCAAGCTCGAGGTTTTGTACAAAAACCAAGAAAAACAATCAAAACATGTGATGAAGAAGAGAAAAAATATTTGTATCCCTGTGTATGAACATCGAGGTCATTACATCTGCAAAAGTCACACTCATAAGGGTATTAGGCATTAGGTTTAATAAATAAAACAATTATAAAAACTAATAACAAATGGTAAAAGTAAATATAAGTGGGTGAAAGTCCTTTTTACCATAGTCATTGTAACTTTGCCAATATTTTAGTCCAAAACCCCTCTTTTGCCCTTGAATTTTGGCGCTTGATTGCGGGAGGTACAAGCATCCATTCGACGAACCGTCTCTAGCAGTGAGGTAAGCTCCTTGTCCTCTATCTTTTCATGGTTCAATTTTTAATTTTCATTGGTAAAATTCATGTTTTTGAGTTCGTTTTAGGGGCTAAAATTGCGCTCAGCCATTTTCGCAGGCTAACCACATGGTACCTGCAAGAATGCATCATTCTCGCAGGTGGCCCCAAAGGAACCTACGAGAACCTCCCACTATGCCTAAAGGGCACCTGCGAGAACCACAAAGTGAAATATTTCTTTGAAGTTTGCTCAATGAAAAAGATACCAAGTGTTGAATAGAGTTGTTGACCTTCTTCTTATGTTTCTTATGCAGGTATTTGGCTATCACCATGGTTCTAGAATGGCATGAAAGTGAGCATGAAGAAGATGATGCTATTGCTGGGAATAACCCGAGCACCGTTGCCTCTTTGCGAGACTGTGGTCTCCTGAAGTTCTTTCGCATCGCAGGAGAGGCAACCTGAAGCAATTCGGGTACGGGTCATTGTTGGTGCCCTTCTTTCTTGAGAGAGTTCCCTTGCTGAGGTTGCAGGCTGAGTGGGGTTTACCGGCTCCAACGGATCTAAGAATGTTGAGGTGGTGTCAACTCATGTCCCGGCACGTAGCTGGACCAATTATCAAATACAATGATGCCTTCTTCGACTGGTTGCGACCACAGATGCTGATGGTCGATGATTATGCTTATGCTGGGTTGGATTTCTGAGGAGATCCAGACTTGGCCCTGCCTGAGGGCGCTTAGTGGGCAGATCTCGGTAAGAAGTACACATTTTTTTTTTCTTTTTAAATGTTTTTGTGAATTTTATCATATGCAAATGTTTTTTTATGTTCGTCCAAGGTCTAATTACAAAATTCCTTTTTGATAACATAGACATGGGGCCTTATCGACCTCCGGGTACTTCTTTTATTCAGCGACGAGGGGAGGTGGCTCCAGTGCCATGATGGGACACCGAAGATTAAGAAGCGGTGGAACAAAACCTGGAGGGTTTGACAACAGACATTCCAGACATGCCCCTTGGAGAGGTTCCGCGACGTTATCAACGTCATACAGTAGGAGTGTCAGAGTCCATTGGCCGACTGCTTCGTAGGGTTGCCTAGGCAGCCGTGTGTTACCGTGAACGTCATCCATGAAGTCACTTTGTAGAAGCTATGTGCTTCAGATTTTGAAATTTTGGTCCTTGGACAGAACTTTTTGTAAAACACTTTTTGATCGTTATATATACATACGGCTTCTACTGGTTTATCTTGTGTTGTGTGAAAATTGATGTGATTGATTTATAAATGACCCAAATTTCTGTCTAATACATAGTTAGCTAATGCATCAGTTAATGTATTTAGACATCTAGGAATATGTTGATACTCAATATAATCAAAATAACGTTCCAAGAGGCGAATTCGCAAATACACCCGTAACAAAGTAGGATTTCGAATAGCATAGACATTACTTAATTGTAGTACTATGAGCTGTGAATCGATTCGCACAACCAAGTGACGGATACCGAGCGAGATAGAATCAATCAACAATTCGATAATGGTGCTATACTCTGCAATATTGTTGGTCGCACGACCGAGGCACACACCTCGTAAAGAGACAAGTTCGTTTGTAGGGGCATAAATTGCCCATGCAGTGGAAGCAAGGTTCTGAGTACTACGGCTAGCGCCATCAGCGAAGCCAATGTGGGGTAGCAGAGACTCTGACATCTGGATATCAAACACAATGTCACATAAGGGCAGAGACCAGATAATGACAAAAGAAAACTACAGTAACACACAAGAAGTATGATACAATAAAAATACAGGTACTCGTGCACAGGTGATCTTATGCATATTACTTCTTCAAGTACAACCCATTTCTGGGTTCACTCAAGGGATACAATCATAATCTACTAACTCTTAAGCCCTTTTTCCAAAACTCGTCTAACGATATAAGGACCTCGCCACATGGCTTCGAATTTTCCAGCTCCTATCATATCTCGATCTTGTTCATAGAGGAGAACTAGATATCTTTCAGAGAAAACGAAAGGCTTGACATGTTTGTCGTATTAGGCCTTGACACGTTTCTTTTGAGATTCTATGACTATGGTAGCATCGCGTTGAGTTTCGTCTAATTGCATAAGATACAATAGATGTTCTTCCTCAGCCGAAGTGTTTGGTGGGAGTTCAACAACTAGTTTTAAAGAGGGTATCTTGCATTCGATCGGGAGAATGGCTTCCAAACCATAGACTAACCGGAAAGGTGTAAACCCAGTAGAGGACTTAACGGGCATCCGGTAGGCCCACAATGATGATAACAACATTGTGTGCCAACTTTTTTTGTGAATCCCTATCATTCGTCGGAGCATGGTTACAAGAAATTTGTTGATTGCTTCGACTTGGCCGTTGGCTTGTGGGTAATATGGCGTTGAGTTTTAATGGCGAAGACCCAACTTTTCAGTGAGATCAGACATCATGAAGTTTCTGAAGTGGCTACCGTGATCAGTGATGATAGCTTGAGGAACACCAAAACGAGCTATGATATGATTGAAAATGAATAATGCGGTGATATTTCCAGTATTATCAAATGTCGGCATCGCCTCAGCCCATTTTGTAAAATAAGCTACGGCTACAATAATGTATCCATACCCCCCGACCGAGTGGGGGTTACATGTCATGAAATAGATGCCCCATTTTGCAAAGGGACCAACTGAGACCACAGGGTGAAGAGGAGCAAGATGTGATCGTATCTTATGATTATAGGTCTGGCAAGCGTGGCATTTTTGGATGGCAATTATGCAGTCATTAAATAAAGAAGGCCAAAAATACCTTGCTCATAATATCTTCTAGGAAGTAGCATACCCAGACATATGACCACCACAAGCTCCAAAATGGCAGTCATTTAAGGCTTTTTTTGCTTCGTCGAACGTGAGGCAGCGTTGAAAAACTGAGTCAATTCCACGACGATAGAGAGTATCCCCGAGGATAGTATATTGATGGGCTTGGTAGCGTATTCGACATCGGTCAGTACTGGAAAAATTGGGACCAAAAGTCTGGGTTTGGAGATATATGATGATATCGCCATACCAAAGATCATCGAAACTAATGAGGAAAAGGAATTCATCAGGTAATGAATCGGCTGCTACATTTTCTGTTTCAGAGTAGGGAAAGTCGCATATCAACTTGGAAAACACTGAGGACTTCTTAGACTTGGCTCGTTCGAATTCCAAGTCAAACTCTTGGAGTATCACGATCCATTTGGAGTATTTTCCCCCTAGAAATTGACGTGTGAGAATGTGTTGCATAGGGTTGCAGTTAGAAATCACTATAGTCTTGCGAGAGAGGATATAGTGCCAGAAGCGTTGAACTTCTTGGATGGATTCCAAGGCCATTTTTTCGACATGTAAGTACTTGGTTTTGGTAGGTGTTAGGCTTCGACTCAAGTAATAGATAACATGTTCGTCGTGAGAATCATCCTCTTGGACAAGAACCATACCAAGGGTGTAATCCGAGGCTGTGAGGTAGAGGAAATAATCGTGACTGTAATCAGGGGGGAAGAGAAGTGGAGCACGTGTCAAGGATAGTTTCAAAGATTCGAAGGATTTTTTTGCGATGGTATCCCATACGAACTCAGACCCCTTTTTGAGGAGTCGCGTAAATCCACGAGTTATCTCGGTGTAGTTCGGGATGAAACGACGAAGAAAGTTTGCTTTCCCTTGCAAACTTTGTAACTGGAGAAGTGCAGAAGGAGGAGGGAGATTAAGTATTGCCTCGACCTTTAAAGAATCTACCCTAATCCCTTGACGCGAAACAATAAAGCCTAGAAGTCGGCCAAATTCCACGCATAAAATACACTTGTGAGGATTCAAACGTATGTGGTAAAACTGACAGTGAACGGAAATGGCTTGGAGGTGGATTGGATGATCGACTCGATGCATGGAATGAGTGGGTAAGTCGTCAAGATATGGTTGCATGATGTGCTTGATATCATGGAAGGCATAAGACATAGCGTGTTGGAAAGTTGCGCCAACGTTCTTGAGACCGAAAGGGAGTTTCCGATAGGCGAAAGTGCCCCAAGGACAAATAAAAGTAGTTTTATGTTGATCCTTGGGAACGATATTGATTTGATTATATCCAGAGAAACCATCCATCAAAGATAAGATTTTGCTTCCAGCGCAATCGTCGACAATCTAATCGACGAAGGGGGTAGGAAAGTTGTCCTTAGGACAAGCTTTGTTAATATCCCTATAATCAACGCATACACGAATCGTGTCTTGTTTCTTGTCAATCGGGATAAGATTGGGAACCCAGTCAGTGAGGGCCACCGGGTAAATAAAGCCGGCTTTTAGAAGTTTCTCGACTTCAAGCTTGATAGTGACCTCTTTACGTGGGTGAACTGGACGCAGGCATTGCCGGACGGATTTAGCATCGGGGTATGTCTTGATCTCATGTATCACAATGTCGGGGTCGATACCCGACATTTATCCATATCTCCAGGCGAAGACGTCATGAAACTCTTTGAAAAGTGACGTGTAGGCGACGATTTCGTCAGGGGAACACGAAGCTCCGATATGCACATTTTCGACAATTCCAGGTTTGATGGATATGTCGAGGGGAATAGTGGGTGAGATATTTCTTAAGTTCCCTTTGGAAAACACATCGTGTGTGGACTCGGGAATGGTTGAAATGACCACAACGGTCGACGGGGTAGAGATCCATTGAGAGTTCTCAATGGTGTGTTGTTCCAGGAAGAGGATGGAATGGTGATGGCCATCGTCCCAGGGGGTGTCTTCCATGACAGACATGATCATCTCGTCTATGGAAAAAATGACATGGAAAGGATCTGGAGATAACTCACCAAGAGGGGGGGTAGAATGGGTTTTCGATTGAATGGCCCGATAGGAAGATTCGACCAGACTTAAAGACATTTCGTCACCGTAGCGAAGATGATCGCCAGGGTCAGGTACCAACCATGGGTCGTGAGACGCATGTTTTTCGTGAATCGAGGTGGATATCATGTTAATTGAAGTGACAAACGAGTGTGGAACATCGGGTGGTGGAATGGGGAAAGTACCCATTAACAAGGAGTCTTTGAGAAGACCTACACCGACATTCTCATAACCCGGTGGGGTTTTAGCGATGAACAGTATGTTGCCAGTACGCGTATATGAGTTAAAGAAGGATAATTGGTTGACGATGATGACCTTTCCTTGATGTGGGAAACATACAACACGAAAAAGAGTCGACACTACTGTGCACATGGAATCGATCCAGCTACGGCCAAGCAGAAGATTGTAATCGAGAGGAGCGTCAAAGACTTCCACTTTGACTTGGACCATTTTGCCTTCGAGCGTGATTGGAAATGAAGGAAGAACACCGTAGGGCTTAAAACTAGAGCCATTGAAGGCTTTGAGAGTGTTATAGGATTTAGTATAAGAGGGAGAGCCGATGGATTTCTAGCAGGTAATAGACATGACACACGTCGAGGCACCTTCATCAATAACGGTTCGACAAATGTTTTTGTCAGAGACAATCACTAGGATTTGGAACACGAGTTGAGGAGGTAACCATGGAATGTGATCTTCCAAGTCAAAAATTATTAAATTTGTGTCCAGCGGGTCGATTCCACCGATATCTTTCAACAGTGACTTCCATTGTGTGGGACAACTTTGAAGGACTTCGAGGGCTGACATCGCTGAAGGTGCTTGGGCCAGATCTTCAACAATTCTGTAGTTCTGGGCAGCATGAGCATAGGGATTGAAAGATGATTTCCAGACGATGCCCTTTGGAGGGGGTCGAAGAACTATGTCAAGGCTCGATAATTCGAGATGAAGAGGACCATTGGTAGGTGGAGTCGCGGGAGAGGGTTGTACCAGTGAAGGAGGTAGATCATCAACCTTCTCTTTAGAGGGAGAATAATCTTTGGCTCGAGTGGTGAGTGCAATGTCATTCTTCTTCGAATTTCCAGTACACATTAATATGTAAGATGTAGTAGAAGGAGAAGGTTGGTCATGAATGATCAACTGAGCCTGTTGTTGAGAAGGGAAGGGTTGCGACAAAATGGCCGGAGCGGGTGGTTTTGGAGCTCCTTGAAGGAACTTGGTAACTTCGGCACGTCATGGACAATCCTTCATGTAGTGATCATTACCACATATAAGACAAGGGTATCGAGGCTTGCGCTTATCCCTATCGTCAACAGGTGGATTTTTGTTTCTCTCTATTTGTGAATTATTTTTGTCCTCCTTATTCTTACCCTTTCCTTTTCTGGATTTGTTTTTACTGACTGGGGTAGATTGAACTGCATTTACCTCAGAAGTCTTGCCAGTGGGAGGGGCAGGATATGGAGCATTTTTAACATTAGAAGAAGCAGGTTTGGGGTTGGTGCTTGAGGCAGAATGTGGTTGGGCATGGAAAGTGCCAATCACACCATCGGCTGCATGAGAGGCAGCTGGGGTATTCGAAGCGGTAGAAGTCAAAGGACAAGGTGCGTCAGAGAGTAAGTCATAAAGATACCTCGTTTGTGAGTAAACGAGGTCAAGGTATTGAGCCTGACTTATGGCCTGTTCTTCCATGACAAATCCACCCATGGCGATGTCCCGACCGATTTCATTCACAAATGATTTGGTGAACCACTTTGCCAGCAACTGATTGTGAAGTTCGAGTTTGATGAGACATCGTCTCTGTCGCCACTCATTGATGTGATCGGATATGTGAGTGTCTTTTTTTTGTTTGAAAGAACTCAAAATATTGGTTCCCATTTCATAATGGATAGGTAATTGGTAGTGGGTGAGGAAAGCCATAGCAAGGGTGTTGAAGTCGGTGAAGAAACCTCGTTGTAATTCGATATACCACTTCACGGTAGAACCCGTGAGATTTCGTTGAAAAATACGTAAAGGGATAGAGTCATCCATCAAGGAGTTGGATGAGCACCAGAGGTGAAAATTCATGACATGATTGTTCGGGTCCTCTCCCACTTTCCCATCGAATTTAGGGATGTCATATGGTAGCTTGGCTGGTATAGCGGGCCATTGGGGAGAGTGACGAATCAGATTGTTTAAAATCTTTGATAGATCCGGGAGGTCCAAAGTGGCCAAGAAGAGTAACTGTCAATTCACATGTGGGTACTAGTGGTTTTGGGGAGGGAGTCCCATCGGCAAACCAGTAGGACCATAAGCAGTCTGCATATAATGCGAAGACCCAGGCAGATTCGGTGGTTGTTGGAGAGGAAAGTAGCTCATAGGATTGTGTCCTTGGACAAGGACATAAGTTTGAGCGGTCGAACCCCAAATAGGATTGGACGTACCTGGATATTGTTGGCCTATACTAGGAGGTAGAGTAGCAGTAATTTGAGGCTGCTGCCCCCTAGTAGATTGAGGGTTATGTTGTATCATATGGTTCCAATACTAGGCCAAATATGGAGGTATATTTTTTCCATAGGGTGGGGTCGGTGGGGGTTTTCCTCCAACCAGGGGTTGTGTTCCAATCGAGGATTGTGTTCCGATTGGGATTTGTGTTCCAATAGGAACTTTCCCTACAAAGGGGGGTTGAGTCAACCCTCCTTGGTGAAATTGTCCACCAACAGGAATATGGTAAATTGGTGTGAATGATGGAATAGTTCCACTAGGATTAGTGTTTCTAGTAGAGGATGAGAAAGGTCCTCCAAAAGAGGGTTGAGGAAGTGTCGGAATTAAGCCGGGAGGAGAGTGCTCAGAAGAAGAGGGACCACCAGGAGTTCTGTATGGGGTTTGTGTAGGAGTGGGAATAGAAGCATTCAACACACGGTATCCGGGTGGAAGTGTCGGGGTGACACTGGGCGAGAGCGGTGTGCCGATGGGGGCTTGAATAACCACTGTAATCTCGGTGTGAATACTTGTAGTATCCATGTAATGGACCATTTATATAGGGACGGTCAAGATGTGGTCAACTCACGGAGCTTCTGTACCAGGAAAATAATAAGCAGTAGTAAAAGGTACTGTATCTGGGTCAGAGGTTTCAGGGAACGTAGGGGAGATGGTGATTTCAATGCCTGATCCTGCACCAAAAAGGTCCCATCTAAAAACACCAGCAGACCAAAAAGGATCTTGGCCCTCAATTCCTGGAAAAGGTCCAGTCGGTGATCCAGAAGACACAACAACTAAGTCTCCAGAAGAATTCACTTGCATAATACGTCTCTCAGAATCGGAGTGAAGTCAAAATTCCTCTCGAGAATTGGTAATTCATAACCGTTCCAGAGAGTCAGTTCTTTCCACTTGTGGAGTGGTGATGTCTTGGACTTCACTCTGTTGAGGAGAGGCCTTAGGTGAGCTTGTAGGCAGGGGTTGAGAACCTTCTAGATTTTGTGGAGGTAAGCCCTACATTCTACGTGAACGACGTGGAGGGTCTATTATGAACGAGTTACAAACTTACGAAGAAAATACTATGGTCAACTTGGGTAAACAAACAACATACACTAGTAAACAAAATCTAGGAAACAATACCAAGAAAACAAGACCTTCTAATTCCAAAGTCACTAGTTGGTGATGAAATCCAACATCGCAACA
>SNQJ01S0125161.1:40081-56673 GCA_010110895.2 Picea sitchensis | reverse complement strand
GGGAAATATAAGTGTTCCGGAACAATATTGAACTACGATACACAATCTTCTTTAAAATGCAATCTCAACGAATCACACAATAATGACAATTCTCTATGTTCTTTTTCAACGATTTCAACAATTGATTTTCAATATTTTCAAAACGAAAATGCTTTTAAAAGAAAAAATGTTTTTTACTTTTCAAAAAGGATCTACACCATGGTGGTGAAAGTAAAGAAAATCAATAACTAATGAAAAAGCAATCAACAAAACCCAAACCAATCTTTCAATGAAGACAAAAACAACAAGCAGACAGAACTAGTCTTTTCAATTGCATAAGAACAATGATCTTCCAAATAACGAGCAAATGAGAAAGACAAAGGATCCCAACTTTCAAACCGATCACCGACTCCTAACCAAACAAGTACTTAGATTCCAGGATCAAAGATTATATCCTTGATAAGAAAAGTCAAGAGATGAGGGTTGAGAAAAAGATGGACAAGAAGAGCCTTTGATTTCCGAAGACTGATCGTGCACAAAATCCGAAGACAAGAAAACATCAACCAATGGTCCAAGAAGTTCTTTTCAGACACCTATACTGATTTGGGCAGCTGAACATGCAAAAATATTAAATCCAAAAATTTTAAAAGAGGGTTCGCAGGCTATCAGTATCACACAGTGAGAGAATGAAGCATTCTCGTAAACTACCTTTGAGAAGGATGTGAGAACCTGACACTGGACTTAAATGCAGGATGTGATCTCAAGGTATTTGCGCAGGCCACTGTGGGGTTCAATGAGAGAAGGCCTGAAACTAGGAAAAATTTTGGAGAAAGACAAAAAAATTGAAGGGACTTATGGACCCAAAGAGTCTATCAGGGTGTCCTGAAGACTCAGAGATTGATAGAAATGGAGAAAGGTAAGGCAAGAGAAAATGGCCAAGGAAAAACACCAAAAACCACGAAGAAAATGGGTTGCATCCCCAGTGGAGTCACCAATTTTGTTATCGGAATAATTAGTAGGTGTGGACACTAACAGATCTCCCTAGATCCACCTGGATCTAGAACAAAACAGGACAAGACATGACTCTTTCCCTAAGTTATGACCATTGAAATAGCTAGTAAGGAGGAACAAGTGACATACCTTTGTATTGCTTCCTTGGGTCTTTGTTGCTCCCGCTTCGCTCCGGTGCTCTCGTGAGGTCAAAACCAAGACAACACAAACCAACCAAAGTGAAGATAGAAAAATGTATTCAATCGTCAACTTATGTGTATGATCAAAGAATTACACAATAAAGTAAGAATGACTTTATGGGAAAAGGACATGCCATTGTATGATATTAATCGAAAGTAGAAGATACAACCTGATCGCCTTGATGTCGCAAGATTCCTTTCGGTGACTCTTGGTTCCAAAACATACACTTGCTCTGTCCTTGCATGAAGAAGATCCAATTCCTTTTGATAGACCTACTAGCGTCTCCAAGTTTCTGCTTCAAGCTGGGTTCTTCACACAATTCCTTCACCAATTCTCCAATTAATCTTGCTTCTCGTTATTTCTCTAACTTTTTCCATGAGAATCCTATCAATATATAGGAGAAGATGAGATGGTTACATGGATGAGAATGATCCCACCAAATCAGGGAAACCAGTAAAATGATAACCATTCGAATGCCAACCCATATTCTAGAAGATTCCCTTCTAGAACCATCGAGACTTCTTCTTTTTCCAAGCTTGAGATCAAGTTCGCACCCTAGGCATAGAGAACAGTGCAAGAGGTTCACACCCTAGCTGAAGGTGGCCTGTGAGAATGGGTCATTCTCACAACCTCGGCTATAAGCAGCCTACAAACTCTCTTAAAAAACATGTTTTCTGGAAGGAGATGAATGCCATTTTTCTCAGGAGAAATTTCTTGTTGGGAGCCTGAGTACACCATTGTTAATACACCAAACAGATGACCAAAATCATGGGTAACAATGTCGATGAGGAGAAAAAGGTGAGACATGTTGTCACTAGGATAAAAGGGCATGCAAAACTGTGGTGAGATGAACTATAGGCTGAGAGGAGAAGCAAAGGAAAACATAAGATAAATAATTGGGACAAAATGGTAGCCAAGCTGAAGGTTAAATTCATGCCCAAAGATTATCAGATAAATCTGTTAAGGAAGTTACAAAACCTGAGACAGAAGGGTATGACAGTGAAAGATTACATGGAGGAGTTCTACAAGATGAATATTAGGACTGGAAAAAGAGAGAAAGATGAAGAAAAGGTTTCCAGATATATAAATGGCTTGAGATATTAAATCCAAGATGAGATTATCATGATGTCAGTGAAGACAGTAGAGGATGCTTATCAGATTGCACTGAAACCAGAGGAGAATTTGTCCATAAAACAAATGCAGTGAGGCAGAGGTAGAATCCTGAACAAAGGCAAGGGATTTTCCCATGACAAAGCATAGAAAACCAAAGATGAGACATAGAAACCACACAGTCACTCAGAAAGAGGAGGAATTTCATGAGGAAGACAAGGTGGTGGAAGAAGTTCTTCTAGAGGAAGAGGAAGACGCAGAGGAGGAGAAGTAAGGTGTTATGCCTATGGAAAGACATGAAATATGTCTTGCGAATGTCTCGAGAAAAATAAAGAAGGAGGAGGTGAAGCTCACATTTCAGAAGCATAGAAAAGGAATGTTGAAGTAGAAGGTGCAGAGGATGGAACATCCCTGATGTTGAGGAAGGTTCTCTTAAAACCAGAGTCAGAAATTGAAAAGCCAATGCATAGGAACATTCTATTCAGGACAACTTGCAAGACTAAAGATAGAGTATGCAAGGTGATAATTGACAGTGGGAGCACTGATAACTTAGTATCCACAGATATGGTGGAGAAATTGGAGTTGGAGACAACTACACATCCAAATCCATATAAAGTCTCATGGTTGCAGAAAGGACACCAGGTAATGGTCACTAAACAATGCCTCGTTGAATTTAACATAGGAGGATATAGAGATGAAATTCTGTGTGATGTGATTCCCATGGATGTATGTCATGTTTTGTTGGGAAGACCATGGAAATTTGACAAAAATTCCATTCATGACGGGAGAAAGAATTCTTACACCCTGGAGAAGAATGGTAGGACACACATGTTTTTACCCATAGAGGAGAAGAAATTAAAAGAGGAAGCCAACACAATCTTACTCCTCATGAGTGGGAAGGAACTCCTGAGTGAATTCAATAAGGTATAGGAGATTTCGTTTGTTGTGGTGAGGAAACCTAGAGTTGTCCTTACAAGTACTTCAATGGACGATTTCCCTGGAGAAGTTCAGTAGTTGTTGGATAATTTTGTTGACATAGTAGTGGATGAGTTTCATAAATCATTGCCACCCATCAGAAGTATCAACCATCATATTGATTTGATACTAGGATCAAATCTGCCAAACAAATAAGCATAGATATTGACACCTCAAGCGAATGAGGAGGTAAAGAACCAAGTCCAAGAATTGTTAGACAAGGGTTTGGTCATAGAAAGCTTGAGTCCATGTGCAGTACCAACTATGTTGAGTTCAAATAAGGATGGAGGATGGAGAATGTGTACAAACTCGAGAGACATAAACAAGATCACCATCAGGTATAGATTTCCTTTGCCAAGAATGGATGACTTAATGGATTGTTTAAGTGGAGAAAATTTCTTTTCTAAGATAGATTTGAAAAGTGGATATCACTAGATAAGGATGAGAGAAGGTGATGAGTGGAAAACAACCTTTAAGACGAATGAAGGGTTGTATGAGTGGCTTTTTATGCCATTTGGATTAAAAAATTTCCCAAGTACTTTTATGAGGTTGATGAATGAAATATTTCATTGGAAATTTTGTGGTTGTATATCTGGATGATATACTGGTCTTTGGCAGGACTAAAGAGGAGTATTTGAGACATCTGAGCTTAGTGATGAGGAGACTACATCAGGAGAAGTTGTTGATGAATATGAAGAAGACCTATTTTATGAAGACAAAGCTCATTTACTTAGGTTTTTTGATCTCTTCAAATGAATTGAAGATGGATCCAAGGAAGGTGAAAGCAATCAAAGAATGACCATCACCAAGGAGTATGTTTGAAGTGAGAAGCTTCCATGGATTAGCAAGTTTCTATAGGAAGTTCATCAGATATTTTAGTGGAATTTGTACACCAATGATGGATACAGTGAAGAAGAGGCACAAGTCTTTTAAATGGACAGAGGAGGCCGAGAGGAGATTCAATATATTGAAGGAGAAGATAAAAGAACAACTGATTCTAGTCTTACCAAATTTCGAGAAGACATTTCAAGTGAGATGTGATGCAAGTGGAGTTGCAATTGGAGCATTTTTTAGCCAAGATAGTAGACCTGTTGCATATTGCAGTGAGAAGTTGAATTAGACTAAGAGAAAGTACTCCACATATGATAAAAAAATGTATGCCATAATTCAAGCCTTGAAGAAATGGAGGCACTACCTTATTCCAAAGGAATTTGTCTTGTACAATGATAACCAATCTTTACAATTCATAACCAGACAGGAAAAATTGAATCAAAGGAATGAAAAGTGGATTGAGTTTATAAAAAAATTTACTTTTGTCATAAAACATATTGCTGGAAATGCTAACAAAGTTGTTGATGCATTAAGCAGGAGATGCTTGATTCTACAGAAGTTTCAGATGAAGACCTTGTGGTTTGAACACCTTAAGGATATGTATTGTGATGATCTAGATTTCAAGGAAGCATACGAAGCATGTGAAAATCCTGTGCTAAGAGACAGGAGCC
The DNA here is from genome assembly GCA_010110895.2 of Picea sitchensis. NCBI lineage: Eukaryota > Viridiplantae > Streptophyta > Pinopsida > Pinales > Pinaceae > Picea > Picea sitchensis. Next base: position 51,916 of record SNQJ01S0125161.1, on the reverse strand, counting down.
AATGGACAAAGTATATGATTCAAGAGGGATTGTTGTTCAAGGGAAATCAATTATATATACCAAAATTTTCAATGAGGGATAACCTTTTGAAGGAAAAGCATAGTGGAGGATTGGCTGGACATTTTGGCCATGATAAAACATTTGCACAGTTAAGTAGTTCATACTATTGGCCAGGTATGAGGACATAAGTGATCAAGTTTGTGAACAGATGTAGAATCTGCCAACATGCAAAAGGCAAATGACATAACACTAGATTGTATCAACCATTTCTAATACCAGAGAGGCCGCAGGATGCAATAAGCATGGATTTTGTGTTGGGACTTCCAATAACACAAAGAGCATGTGATGCATACCCCCTACCCTTGCACTCGGTAGGGTCCACTGACCTCCCGGTCAAGGATCGTTATCAAACTCCCGAGCTGAAATAGCTCATTAGTTCCCTGCAGGAACCTTGAATCAAATCCACAGGTCCTTGTGCAACCCGGCCTATGCGAACAAACACCAGGCGTGAGGTTCTTCCCCGCGTGACCACCGTTGTGACCACAAGCCCTAATAGAAGGTGCTTCGCATTTCACGAGTTCGAGATTCCCATAATGAGCCACCTCTTGACTCCCCGATCCCCGAACTCTGATTTAGAGTCTAGCGTGGAAACTAGCTCCTCCCTTAACTCTCCGCTAATGTGACCTTTAGTCAAATCCTAGGGTCTACCTCCGAGCGCGTTAGGATTTCGTGCATCGGGGGCTTGCAATGAGGTTCACCTCCCTTCGTCCAATAAATGAAATACCAAAATGTCGATATTCCCTTGCCATAGATCAACGGTCTCCAAACCTTCGATGATCAACGGTCCCGATTACGTCAGGATCTCACATGTCGGGGATTCCCACTAGTTGGTTCCTCCACACCCCAATTCCCAAAATGCCGATGCCTCAGATCAACGACCCACAACCCTGGTTGATCCAATGATCCAGATCCTGTCACGATTTTGGGCCTCATGAATCCTTAAAACCTTACTCGTTGACTCCTTTGAGTCGCGAGTCAGTGAAATATCGACTGCTCACCATGCGTCCCTTCCGATGGACGGTCCTGATGATTTCGTGAATTATCCTTTCACGATTTCTCTCTCTTCTCCACACTTATCCTCCCAAATTCTGAAACCTCGATGACTTCTGGATTTTCACCACCTGTCCTCCAAGGATGGATGGTCCAGATCTGTTCCTCCTTGTATCGGGACTTCACGTTTCATGAAGTAGAAAGAATCCTCACCTCTGAGTCTTCTGATACCTGATATCTCGATGCCTATGTGTGCTATCAAAGGGTTTAACCCTTATTCACTTTCCTTTGGATCCAAAAACTGTTGATCTTCGTGCTAGATCTGACGATTCAGATCTAAACTTCCCTACGCTCGCTCCTCCAGGGTGTCTGGAAGTAAAGTTTAACGATCCATATATTCCTTCTGTAGCTGATCTAATGGCTTTCGATGCTCCTCCTCCTAAGCTTTCTTTCTTCCCCTGACTTGGAGTATTTTCGATGTTCAAATGGTTTCAAAGGCTTCAACCTTTGATCTCCCTACGAGCCCGACTAATTAGGTCTCCACGGTGTTTTCCCTCCTGATATTTGTTAATGAAACTTGACCTTGACCCTAGCACATTCCTTGCAGGATCCTTTCATGATATTGTGCTATCCTTCCTAAGCTTTGTCTGAGGCTTGGACTTCGAAGAGTCTCGGCCTACTGTTATTCCCTGTTGGGATTTTGTGTGCAAAAGGAACTATTCCTCCTGAGATTTTATTTCTCGAATATCTAAGGGACTCGATCCTTGTGCTTCCTTAGAAGACTTCTGGTGCTCCTCCTGGCACACTTCTACACTCAACCTCCTGAGATTTGGAACTTGAAACAAGTTCTCTCTGCGTGCACTACTTGCGCTTTGATTGGCCTTCAACTGGCTGTCTTTCAACACCTTGTCCGAGTGTTGGCCTAGTGCACTCCTTGCACATGTCTTCCTCCGGAGTGTTCAAAAAATTTGTTTCCTTGAGCTTCTGCTGCTCGGACGCCAAAGGTCTCTATCCCTTCTATCCCTCGAAGAGATATAAGTGCCATCTTGGCAACTTATGCTCAAGAAATCCTTTTTGAGTCTATAGAGTGTTCAGTAACTCTGTAAGTGTCTTCCCCTAACACTTCTCTTATCTCTAAACTTGAAATAGAGTTCTTCTCGTGCACCCCTTGCACTCACTCAGTGCCCTCCTAGTAGAGCTTCACATAATCTTCAACAATTCTATCTCCTCTCTGTGCCTTCCTCTGCACAGTCCTTTGTCCAAGGTGTTCAGTAACCTTGAGGTTTCTCCCTTGAGTTTATGATTCCTCTGGTGTGCCCTCCTGACATGTCTTTTCTCGAATTCTGCAAAACTCATATGTGCACTCTTTTCACTAGCTTATAGAGTCCTCGATACTTTGTCATGCAACCCCTTGTATGAAGCCACAAAGAACCTAGACTTGAATCAAAGAAAAGTCACAGACAGTGAATTTTGTCTATCCCTGTAGATGGAATCTAACATACATATACAACATATGCACATAAAGCATAAAATACATGCATTCATAAACACATAAACACATAAAGATTCTCATGCAGGAAAAACTTCTCTTTGTATTAATCTCAGAATGCCTGTTTACAATGTGTACAAAAGCTCGGACTACAATCAAGTCTTGACTCTTTCCTCTCTTCTCTTGTATTCTCTCCTAACTCATCAAAATATATACAAAAGATCCTTTTTACAAAGAGGGGCTCCTCTAGCTCTTCCCTCCAAGCTACCTACTCTCATTAATTTACATTGAATTTCATTCAATGGCTGTCTAGTCCGAATCAGATCTAGATCTCAGTCTACCAACCATTAAAGGTGACTATATATACAACCCACACAAAATCATGGCTTGGCTCTACCAGCCTTACAAACATTTAATTACAATTAAAAATTTAAAATGAGAGGGTTGCACCTCTCCCTTCCTTGAATATGCGTTGAATGTGTTGTCTAGATGGCGCGTTGCTGAGTTGGAGCAATGCTCCTGCATCATAATCGATTGTTGTGAAAAATTCATGAGCTCCTGCTCATGAGATTCCCAACTCTGCTGAAATCCACCTGGATCCCAAACTATTCTTTGGAGTTGTCCATCTGCTCCACTTCCTTGCTTCTGTTGCTGCTTCTTTCCTGCTGCTCTTGCATAATTTCTTCTGCTCAGCTTCTTCTCACTGGCAGTCCTTAATACTGACCTCAACATCAGCCTTCTTATCTTCTCAATCACCTCATCCAAATGCTCCAATGGCTGGCTCTCTGGAAGTCTTCTCTCCTGCACTTCCTTCTTTGTAATGGGTGGATCAACTTGATCCCCCTTGTTGTTTTATCCATCTCCTATGGCTTTAGCTTGCCACTCTGCTGCAGACTCTAGCTCTGCAATCTCATCACTGAGCTACTGGTCATATTCCTTCTCTGACATTTTTTCTTCTACCAGTTCTCCTGCTGGCATGTTCCCATCTTCTTCCAGTTTCTCCTCAAACTGGAATTCAGATTCATCTTCTGCTACATGCCTCAGTGTTGCAGTCATCAACTGCTCAACTTCCTGGATGAAATTTTTGAGCAATTCTATCGAATTCCCTTCTTCCAAAATTTTCATGACTGTATGCTCATGGCAGTCATCTTCTAGCTCTGGATTGTTCAACCAATCCTCCAGCATCTCCAACTCCTTCTCCCATGGAGTGAACATTTTAACTGCATGCTCTTGTTCTGCTGGGGCAAATTCTGATGTCTACTCCATTTCTTCTTCCTCTATGACAGTCTCTGCTGGTTTTCCTTCTTCTATTATTTCATCTGAAACACAGGATCTGGCCTCAACTGGGCTATCTAGTAGGAATATCCAAATTTCCCCAATGATCAGAACACTCCTCTGATATTCCATCTCTGTCAACACTCCTTGCTGATATGAACTCACCTCTGAGTTCATGAGACTATCAGACAGTATCATCTCCTCTCCCTTGCCCATCTAGCAATCTAGGATTTATGCCCTACCCTCCTGGCAGTCTATGAGATCCTTCAATGATCCCATATCATTGCTCTCCTGGAAATCTAAAATTCCTTCACTGGTCACCTGACAGTCTTTGAGACTCTTCCTAGCTTTTGGCTCACAGATGTGAACCATCTTCTCTTCACCTCTAAGTCTTTCAACATACCTCAACCATCCTCTCAATAGCCTTCATTGTCCTCTGGCAAACAATTCATTGATCAACCATTTCACCTTCATCTTCATGGGCCACTCATACAACCAATGCATCTTTACATCCTGCTACATTTTAAATTCTAGCTTCTCCATTCGTGCTCTTATCTCGCTGAGCTCTTGGTCCATCTCAACCTTGATTTTCTACTGGTGGTCTTCTCTTGGACCATGTTCATGGCCTTTAGTAGCCATCCTTCCCTCAATAACACGACTGTTTCTTCTGGCTCAGCCCACCTGGCTGTCTACCATTTGTTTCACACCTTGCAGCAGTATTTACAGAGAATCAACACTCTGTCTTCTTCTTCTCCTCTTCTGCCTGAAATCTATAGACAAAAATTCTCTCTTAGATACCACTTGATGGTGTGTATCAGAGTATTGTCCTTACTTACTCTACCTCCCTCTGCCTACTATCTACAGACAAAAAGTGTCTCTGATACCACTTGATGCAGACCTCCTACCTCTGCACTCGGCAGGGTCCGATGACCTCCTGGTCAAGGATCGTTATCAAACTCCCAATATGAAATAGCTCATTAGTTCCCTGCTGGAACCTTGAATCAAATCCATGGGTCCTTGTGAAACCCAGCCTGCATGAACAAACACCAAGTGTGAGATTCTTCCCCGCGTGACCACCGTCATGACCACATGCCCTAATAGAAGGTGCTTCGTGTTTCACGAGTTTGGGATTCCCATAAACGAGCCACCTCTTGATTCCTCAATCCCCAAACTCCGATTTAGAGTCTAGCATGGCAGCTAGATCCTCCCTTAACTCTCCACTAATGTGACCCTTAGCCGAATTCTAGGGTCTACCTTCAAGCACGTCATGATTTCGCGCATCGGGGGTTTGCAATGAGTTTCACCTCCCTTCGCCCAATAGCCGAAATACTGAAATGTGGATATTCCCTTGCCACAGATCAATGGTCTCCAAAACTTCGATGATCAATGGTCCTGATTACGTCAGGATCTCGCATGTCAGGGATTCCCGGTAGTTGGTTCCTCCACACCCCGATTCCTGAAATGTCGATGCCTCAAATCGACGGCCCATAACCCTGGTCGATCCAACGATCCAGATCCTATCATGATTTTGGGCCTCGCGAATCCTTAAAACCTTACTTGTTGACTCCTTCAAGTCATGAGTCAGTGAAATACTGACTGCTCGCCACGCATCCCTTCCGATGGATGGTCCTGATCATTTCAGGAATTATCCTTTCATGATTTCTCTCTCTTCTCCACACTTATCCTCCCAAAGTCCAAAACCCCGATGACTTCTGGATTTTTTCCACCTATCCTCCAAGGATGGATGGTCCAGATCTATTCCTCCTTGTATCTAAGGGAATTTTTGTTTCATGAAGTATAAATACTCCTCACCTCTGAGTCTTTCGATACCCGATATCCTGATGTCTGTGTGTGCTATCAAAGGGTTTAACCCTCATGCACTTTCCTCCAGATCCAACAACTACTAATCTTCACGCCAGATCTAACGATTCAGATCTAAACTTCCCTACATTCGCTCCTCCAAGGTGTCTGAAAGTAAATTTTAATGGTCCAGATCTTCCTTTTGTAGCTGATCTAATGGTTGTCGACGCTCCTCCTCCTAAGCTTTCTTTCTTCCCTCGACTTGGAATATTTCCGATGTTCAAATGGTTTCAAAGGCTTCAACCTTTGATCTACCTGTGAGCCTGGATACTTGGGTCTCGACAGTGTTTCCCCTCCTGAGATTTTTCAATGAAACTTGACCTTGACCCTAGAACATTCCTTGCAGGATCCTTCATGCTATTGTGCTATCCTTCCTGATCTTTGTCTGAGGCTTGGAATTCGAAGAGTCTTGGCCTACTGTTCTTCCTTGTTGGGATTTTGTGTGCAAAAGGCATTATTCCTCCTGAGCTTTGCTTTCTCAAATATCTAAGGGACTCGGTCCTTGTGCTTCCTTAGAAGACTTATGGTGCTCCTCCTGGCACACTTCTGCGCTCAACCTCCTGAGATTTGGAACTTGAAATAAGTTATTTCCGTGCACACTCCTTGCACTTTGACTGGCCTTCAATTGGTTTTCCTTCAACACCTTGTTCAAGTGCTGGCCTAGTGCACTCCTTGCATAGGTATTCCTCTAGAGTTTTCAACAACTCTATTTCCTTGAGCTTCTGTTGCTCAGACCCCAAAGGTCTCTATCCCTTCTGTCCCTCGAAGAGATATAATTTCCCTCTTGGCAATGTATGCTCAAGCACTCCTTGTTGAGTCTACAGAGTGTTGAGTAATTATGTAAGTGTCTTCCCCTGACACTTCTCTTATCTCTGAACTTGAAATATTGTTCTTCTCATGCACCCCTTGCACTCACTCAATGCCCTCCTGGCAGAGCTTCACAGAATCTTCAACAATTATGTCTCCTCTTTGTGCCTTCCTCTACATAGTCCTTTGTCCAAGGTGTTCAGAAACCTTGAGGTTTCTCCCTTGAGTTTATGATTCCTTTGGTGCGCCCTCCTAGCACGTCTTTTCCTGAATTCCCCAAAACTCATATGTGCACTCTTTTCACTGGCTTATAGAGTCCTTGGTACTCTGTCATGCAACCCCTTGCATGAGGCCACAAAGAACCTAGAATTGAATCAAAGAAAACTCAAAGATAGTAAATTTTGCCTATCCCTGTAGATGGAATCTAACATACATCCACAAAATATGCACATAAATCATACAATACATTCATTCATAAATGCATAAACACATAAATATTCTCATGCAGGAAAAACTTCTCTTTGTATTAATCTCAGAATGCTTGTTTACAATGTGTACAAAATCTCAGACTACAATCGAGTCTCGACTCTTTCCTCTCTTCTCTTGTCTTCTCTCCTAACTCATCAAAACATATACAAAATATCCTTTTTACAAAGAGCGGCTCCTCGAGCTCTTCCCTCCAAGATACATACTCTCATTAATTTACATTGAATTTCATTCAATGGCTGTCTAGTCCGAATCGGATCTAGATATCAGCCTACCAACCATTAAAGGTGACTATATCTACAACCTACAAAAAAGCATGGCTTGTCTCTACCAGCCTTACAAACATTTAATTACAATTAAAAATTTAAAATGAGAGGGTTGCGCCTCTCCCTTCCTTGAATGTGCGTTGAATGTGTTGTCTAGCTGGCATGTTGCTGAGTTGGAGCGATGCTCCTGCATCAGGATGTGATTCCATATTTGTTGCAGTGGATAGATTTTCAAAAATGGCACACTTCATCCCATGCCAGAAGACTAGTGATGGAACACATGCTGCAAATTTATTTTTCAAGGAAGTTGTTCGACTTCATGGATTACCTAAAAGTATTGTCTCAGACAGAGATACCAAATTTGTTGGTCATTTCTGGAGAAGCCTGTTGAAGAAGTTGGGGATAGATTTTTCGTTCATCTTATCTTATCACCCTCAGATAGATGGACATACTGAGGTGGTGAACATAAGTTTGAGAAACTTATTGAGGAGTCTGGTCACTGAGCATCATAATCAGTGGGATCAGATTCTGCCACAAGCAGAATTTGCATATAATGACTCACCAAACATGAGCACTGGAAAGAGCCCATTCCAAATACTGTATGGAATGCAGACAAGAGGAGTAGTTGAGTTCATATACTTGGAAAATAATGAGATTAGAAGCGCTGGAGCAGAATATTTTGCTGCAGAAATGCAAAAGCTCCATATCTAGATCAGAGAGCAGTTGCAGAACTCTAGCCAAGAATACGAGCACAGAGTTGATCAACATCACAGAGAGCTTCAATTTGAAGTAGGAGATCAGGTTCTGGCACATCTCAGGAAAGAAAGGTTCCCAATGTTGGCATGTTTACAGGAACAATGCTCCTTTCATTGATGGAAAGAACACACGGGAAGTATAAGCTTAGGAGGAATAGCATGAGTATGCAGAGATCAAAGTCAGGAGGATGCATAAGATCGGGAGGAGAAGCGACAGTGATCATTGGATCCCATTCAGAATTCCCGATGACCGTCAGATCTAAATTAAGACAGGAGGAGCGCGCAGATGGAGGGCATATCTCAGGTGTTAGATCTGAGCGCGGGGACCGACCATCATCCGATCCAAGAGAACCTGCACGATATTCAAAGTGAAGAGGGATCACAAAATATCGAAAACAGGAGGACCATATATCATCGGGCAGGACATGTGGCTAAAGTTCGACATTTTGCTGACTGAAAGGTCACAGACACAAGGTTCTCTATCCTTCCAACTCACGATATGCAAAATTGCGATATAATATTAGTTGTTGGATCAAGGACAAATATTGACCGTCGATCCAAGAATGAAACGTGGCAAAAGATCATCCTTTTGCTAACTGGAAAGTCAAAGGAATGGGGTTCCCTAACCTCTCGAACTCGCAATATGGGAAATCATAAAATAATCCTAGTCGTTGGATCAAGGACGAATCTCAACCGTTAGATCCAAGAGGTGAATGTGGCAGACCACGTTAGAAAGGATAGGTGGAAGACTACGTTAGCAATGACACGTTGCACGATCAGACAACGACAAGTGTCAAGATGATTTGGCATTTCAGGAACCTGGAAATCACAATTCTAAGTGACACGTGGCAGCCACACGAATCATGTCATGTTATCGAGTGATGTCATTTTGGGGGTTTAGTTTTAGGAGTTTTATCATCAACACTCCCTCAAAGTCCCGAAATCTAAAGTTCCGTGGAGGAGGATAGTCTTCCGATCACCAAGGATCATGGACCGTTGATCTGAAGAGCGAAGTGCTCAAATGGCTAGCCAATGATCATATCTCGTGGTCACATCATCGAGAGCTAGAGAACAGAGCTAGAGAAGCCAAGCTCCATTTCAGGGATCACAACTTGGAGTGTCGAGACCCTTCATCACAGGAATCTCAAAATGCGAAACGTGAAACACCTTTTTGACGTAGGCTATGGTCACCATCGGTGGTCATGTGAGGGGAAGAAGCTAGCGTTTTCTAAGCTCCATTTAGAGGATTGCAACATGGGAGAGTCGAGATGCCTCAAGATAGGATTCCTGAATTTCAAATTGCGAAATCCCTTTATGGATAAGCGCTTGGTAATCATCGATGGTCATGTCAATGGAAGGAGATAGCATAGCTGGGCTCCATTCCGGGTATCAAAAATTCTAGAGGAAGGAGTCAAGGAGACTCACTGCAGAATCCCCAAAACACAAGTCGTGAAGCGCCTTTTTGATTGGGCCCGTGGTCACATCCAGTGGTCTTTTGGAGAGGCATCATGTTCCTGGTGCCAGTTTACATAAGGATCATTCACAAGGAACCGTTGATCTATGGTTTCTCCTTCCAGCAAATATCTCAACCATTCAAATAATCCAACATCTAAAGAAGCCATACTTGACTGGATGTAACTGCCAGAATGAAGTGATGGCGTCTGCCAGAGAATTCGAGGAGCTGTAGGGTGAATGCTAGAGGAGTCGAAGAGTCTCGAGGCATCAACTAGTGGAATAAAAACTGATCATAGAGACGATTGAAAGTTGGAAGAGAGGACGAAGAGTCTAGACTGTCGGAGAAGATAAGGAATCTCAGCTTAATGCCCATTGATGATGATGAGATTCGAAAACACTAGAGAATACAAAGAGTCTCCATGATGAGTAGTGAGAGGACTCAACATGAGTTGTGGGGGCAGAACATGACAGGTGTGGAAAATTCTCCAGTGAGAAAAATCTGTGGAAAACATGAGTGGCAGGGAACAACCTGTAGAGGTGAACTGTGGCATTGTGAAGAGCATGCAGAGGCATTGTGCATGGAGGAAGAAGAAGGGGCACATATAGTATAAATACGCAAAACATAGAAGAGATGGTGTTGTTGTTGTGATTGATGCATGCATGTAGAAGCATGATGTGCAGGAGATGAAGACCAGAAGAAGAAGAGAACAAAGATGTATATCTGTGAGAAGAAGAGGAAGTCGAGGGGTGTATGATGAGATAGAGAAGAAGATCAGAAATCTGAAGAGGATGCAAGCAGGAAGACACTGAGGTAGGCAGAGAAGAGTAGAGAAACATAGAAGAACAATGATAATTCTGGAAAGCCAATGAAAACTATTGAATCACTATAATAAAGTCACAGAAAGCAAAGTTTCATATTTCAGGGTGGTTGGAAGGTGCTAGGGAGGACTGTTGTCCTCTGAGTTTCAAGTGGGTGCTTGAACACATGGAGTTGTAGCTTTCATCTGGTGGTAGCCACAGAAATCAGGGTGGTAGGGTGGTGCAAGGGAGAACAAGTGTTCTCTATTATACAGGTTGGAGCCTGTGTGACTGGCAGTTGGTGCTTCCATCCAGTTGGTGTTGGAGCAGTGAGGGAGTTGGTGCTTCCTTCGAGTAGGTGCTATAGAAACTAGAGAGTTGGTGCTCTCAACAAGTAGCAACTTGCAAAACAGAGGTTGTAGCCTCATTATGAGTTGGTTCTCATAAGATTGATAATGTACAGAAAATAATTATCATATAAAGAAGAAGAGGTTTTCACCCTTTATGGGTTTCCTCAGGAATATCTGTCTCTATACTATACATATGTTGGATTGATGTTGAATACTCTACTGCTAATTTATTGTGATCATCATTGAGAAGTTCTGTAATGAATTTATAAATGCATAAAATTGTTTAAGCACAGTAACAACTGATTCACCCCCCCTCTTAGTTGTCCAACAATTGGTATCAGAGCCAGCCCCTTTTATCTAAGTGTATATCCTAGAGCTTAAACATGTCAATCCATGAAGGAACTTCAACCAATAAGGCCCCTCTGTTCAATGGAACAAACATTTCCTTCTGGAAAGTTAGAATGATAACCTACATAATGGATTTAGGTGCAGTTGTATGGGATGTGGTAGAGACTGGTTATGTAAAGCCAATTGTTCTAGCTAATAAGGATGACAAGATATAATTCAACTTAAACACTAAGGCTATGAATGCTATCCTGAGTGGGCTTGCAGAAGCAGAATTTGTAAAAGTTATGCACTTAGAAACTGCCAAAGAAATGTGGGAAAAACTCATTAGCAGTTATGAAGGTAATGAGAAGGTAAAGGACACCAAGATTCAAACCTATAGAGTACAGTTTTAACAACTGAAGATGAGAGAGGATGAAACTGTTGGAAAGTACTTTCTGAGAGTTGAAGAACTAGTAAATGCAATGAAAGCACTTGGTGAAAAAATTGAGGAACCCTCCTTAGTTCAGAAAATTTTGAGATCTCTACCAGATAGATTTAACCCGAAGGTCTCTTCTATAGAAGAACTTAATGATAAAAAAGACTTGGCATTTGATCAACTTCTAGGAACGTTGAATGCATATGAAATGAGAATAGTTAAAGATAAACCCACCTCCAGAGAAGCATCATTTAAAGTAGACAAGAATGAGGATTATGATCCTGATGAAATTGAAGAAAAATTTGTAAGAAGACTAAAGAAGGGATCGGGAAAATACAAAGGTAAACTGCCTTTCAAATGTTTCAACTGTGGTAAGATAGGTCATTTTGCAAATAAATGTCCTCACAAAAGAAAGCATTAGACATATGATGATGAGGAGAAGCACAAACACAAAAATTTCTTTAAAGAGAATAATTTTAAG
>SNQJ01S0125161.1:8222-30162 GCA_010110895.2 Picea sitchensis | reverse complement strand
CGTCAAAAAGGTGTTTCACGTTTCGCATTTTGAGATTCCTGTGATGAAGGGTCTCGACACTCCAAGTTGTGATCCCTGAAATGGAGCTTGGCTTCTCTAGCTCTGTTCTCTAGCTCTCGATGATGTGACCATGAGATATGATCATTGGCTAGCCATTTGAGCACTTCGCTCTTCAGATCAACGGTCCATGATCCGTGGTGATTGAAAGACTATCCTCCGCCACGGAACTTCAGATTTCGGGACTTTGGGGGAGTGGTGATGATAAAAATCCTAAAACTAAACTCCCGAAATGAAGTCACTCGATAACATGACATGATTCATGTGGCTTCCACGTGTCACTTAGAATTGTGATTTCCAGGTTCCTGAAATGCCAAATCATCTTGACAGTTGTCGTTGTATGATCGTGCAACGTGTCATTGCTGACGTAGTCTTCCACCTGTCCTTTCTAATGTGGTCTGCCACATTCACCTCTTGGATCTGACGGTCGAGATTCGTCCTTGATCCAACGACTAGGATTATTTTATGATTTTGCATATCGTGAGTTCGAGAGGTTAGGGAACCCCGTTCCTTTGACTTTCCAGTTAGCAAAAGGATGATCTTTCGCCACATGTCGTTCTTGGATCGACGGTCAAGATTTGTCCTTAATCCAACAACTAAGATTATATCGCAATTTTGCATATCGCGAGTTGGAAGGATAGAGAACCTTGTGCCTGTGACCTTTCAGTCAGCAAAATGTCGAACTTTAGCCACATGTCCTGCCCGATGATGTACGGTCCTCCTGTTTTCGAGATTTTGTGAGCCCGCNAACACCTGAGATCTGTCCTCCATCTGCGTGCTCCTCTTGTCTTAATTCAAATCCGACGGTCATCGGGAATTCTGAATGGGATCCAATGATCATTGTCGCTTCTCCTCCCGAGCTTACGCATCCTCCTGACTTTGATCTCTACATACTCGCGCTATTCCTCCTGAGCTTATACTTCCTGTGTGTTCTTGCCATCAATGACAAGCACATTGTTCCTGTAAACATGCCAACATTGGGAACCTTTCTTTCCTAAGATGTGCTAGAACCTGATCTCCTACTTCAAATTGAATCTCTCTGCGATGTTGATCAACTCTGTGCTCGTACTCTTGGCTAGAGTTCTGCAACTGCTCTCTGATCTAGATATGGAGCTTCTGCATTTCTGCAGCAAAATATTCTGCTCCAGCGCTTCTAATCTCATTATGTTCCAAGTATCTGAACTCAACTACTCCTCTTGGCTGCATTCCATATAGTATTTGGAATGGGTTCTTTCCAGTGCTCATGTTTGGTGAGTCATTGTATGCAAATTCTGCTTGTGGCAGAATCTGATCCCACTGATTATGATGCTCAGTGACCAGACTCCTCAATAAGTTTCCCAAACTTATGTTCAACACCTCAGTATGTCCATCTATCTGAGGGTGATAAGATAAGATGAAGGAAAAATCTATCCCCAACTTCTTCAACAGGGTTCTCCAGAAATGACCAAAAAATTTGGTATCTCTGTCTGAGACAATACTTTTGGGTAATCCATGAAGTCGAACAACTTCCTTGAAAAATAAATTTGCAGCATGTGTTCCATCACTAGTCTTCTGGCATGGGATAAAGTGTGCCATTTTTGAAAATCTATCCACTGCAACAAATATGGAATCACATCCTGATGCAGGAGCATCGCTCCAACTCAGCAACATGCCAGCTAGACAACACATTCAACGCACATTCAAGGAAGGGAGAGGCGCAACCCTCTCATTTTAAATTTTTAATTGTAATTAAATGTTTGTAAGGCTGGTAGATCCAAGCCATGATTTTTTGTAGGTTGTAGATATAGTCACCTTTAATGGTTGGCAGGCTGATATCTAGATCCGATTCGGACTAGACAGCCATTGAATGAAATTCAATGTAAATTAGTGAGAGTATGTATCTTGGAGGGAAGAGCTCGAGGATCCCCTCTTTGTAAAAAGGATATTTTGTATATGTTTTGATGAGTTAGGAGAGAAGACAAGAGAAGAGAGGAAAGAGTCGAGACTCGATTGTAGTCCGAGATTTTGTACACATTGTAAACAAGCATTCTGAGATTAATACAAAGAGAAGTTTTTCCTGCATGAGAATATTTATGTGTTTATGCATTTATGAATGAATGTATTGTATGCTTTATGTTCATATTTTGTGGATGTATGTTAGATTCCATCTGCAGGGATAGGAAAAATTCACTATCTGTGAGTTTTATTTGATTCAATTCTGGGTTCTTTGTGGCTTCATGCAAGGGGTTGCATGACAGAGTACCAAGGACTCTATAAGCCAGTGAAAAGAGTGCACATCTGAGTTCTGGGGAATTCAGGAAAATACGTGCTAGGAGGGCGCACCAAAGGAATCATAAACTCAAGGGAGAAACCTCAAGGTTTATGAACACCTTGGACAAAGGACTGTGTAGAGGAAGGCACAAAGAGGAGAGATAATTGTTGAAGATTATGTGAAACTCTGCCAGGAGGGCATTGAGTGAGTGCAAGGGGTGCATGAGAAGAACTCTATTTTGAGTTCAGAGATAAGAGAAGTGTCAGGGGAAGAAACTTACAGAATTACTAAACACTCTGTAGACTCAGCAAGGAGTGCTTGAGCATACATTGCCAAGAGGGAACTTATATCTCTTCGAGGGACAGAAGGGATAGAGACCCTTTGGGTCTGAGCAGCAGAAGCTCAAGGAAACAGAGTTGTTGAACACTCTAGAGGAATACCTATGCAAGGAGTGCACTAGGCCAGCACTTGAACAAGGTGTTGAAGGACAACCAGTTGAAGGCCAATCAAAGCGCAAGGAGTGCGCACGGAGAGGAATTATTTCAAGTTCCAAATCTCAGGAGGTTGAGCGCAGAAGTGTGCCAGGAGGAGCACCAGAAGTCTTCTAAGGAAGCACAAGGGCCGAGTCCTTTAGATATTCGAGAAAGCAAAGCTCAGGAGGAATAATGCCTTTTGCACACAAAATCCAAACAAGGAAGAAAAGAAGGCCAAGACTCTTCCAATTCCAAGCCTCAGACAAAGCTCAGGAAGGATAGCACAATAGCATGAAGGATCCTGCAAGGAATGTTCTAGGGTCAAGGTCAAGTTTCATTGAAAAATCTCAGGAGGGGAAACACCATCGAGACCCAAGTATCCAGGCTCAGAGGTAGATCAAAGGTTGAAGCCTTTGAAACCATTTGAACATCGGAAATATTCCAAGTCGAGGGAAGAAAGAAAGCTCAGGAGGAGGAGCGTCGACAACCATTAGATCAGCTGCAAAAGGAAGATCTAGACCATTAAACTTTACTTTCAGACACCTTGGAGGAGCGAGTGTAGGGAAGTTTAGATCTGAATCGTCAGATTTGGCGTGAAGATCAATAGTCGTTGGATCTCGAGGAAAGTGCATGAGGGTTAAACCCTTTGATAGCACACACAGACATCAGGATATCGAGTATCGGAAGACTCAGAGGTGAGGAGTATTTCTACTTCATGAAACACAAAGTCCCTTAGATACAAGGAGGAATAGATCTGGACCATCCATCCTTGGAGGATAGGTGGAAAAAATCCAGAAGTCATCGGGGTTTTGGACTTCGGGAGGATAAGTGTGGAGAAGAGAGAGAAATCATGAAAGGATAATTCCTAAAATGATCAGGACCATCCATCGAAAGGGACGCATGGCGAGCAGTCAGTATTTCACTGACTCATGACTTGAAGGAGTCAACAAGTAAGGTTTTAAGGATTCACGAGGCCCAAAATCACGATAGGATCTGGATCGTTGGATCAACCAGGGTTGTGGGCCGTCGATTTGAGGCATCGACATTTCAGGAATCAAGGTGTGGAGGAACCAACTACCGAGAATCCCCGACATGCGAGATCCCGACGTAATCGGGACCATTGATCATCGAAGTTTTGGAGACCATTGATCTGTTGCAAGGGAATATCGGCATTTTGGTATTTCGGCTATTGGGCGAAGGGAGGTGAAACTCGTTGCAAACCCCTGATGCGCGAAATCATGACGTGCTCGGAGGTAGACCCTAGAATTCGGCTAAGGGTCACATTAGTGGAGAGTTAAAGGAGGATCTAGCTGCCACGCTAGACTCTAAATCGGAGTTCGGGGATTGAGGAGTCAAGAGGTGGCTCGTTTATGGGAATCCCAAACTCGTGAAACACGAAGCGCCTTCTATTAGGGCATGTGGTCATGACGGTGGTCACGCGGGGAAGAAGCTCGCACCTGGTGTTTGTTCATGCAGGCTGGGTTTCACAAGGACCCGTGGATTTGATTCAAGGTTCCAACAGGGAACTAATGAGCTATTTCATCTTGGGAGTTTGATAACGATCCTTGATCGGGAGGTCATCGGACCCTGCCGAGTGTAGAGGTAGGAGGTTTGCATCAAGTGGTATCAGAGCCACTTTTTGTCTGTAGACAGTAGGCAGAGGGAGGTAGAGTAAGCAAGGAGAATACTCTGATACACACCATCAAGTGGTATCTAAGAGAGAATTTTTGTCTATAGATTTCAGGCAGAAGAGGAGAAGAAGAAGACAGAGTGTTGATTCTCTGTAAATACTGCTGCAAGGTGTGCAACAAATGGTAGACATCCAGGTGGGTTGAGCCAGAAGATCCAGTCGCGTTATTGAGGGAAGGATGGCTACTAAAGGCCATGAACATGGTCCAAGAGAAGACCGCCAGTAGAAAAGCAAGGCTGAGATGGACCAAGAGCTCAGCGAGATAAGAGCACGAATGGAGAAGCTAGCATTTAAAATGTAGCAGGATGCAAAGATGCATTGGTTGTATGAGTGGCCCATGAAGAGGAAGGTGAAATGGTTGATCAATGAATTGTTGGCCAGAGGACAATGAAGGCTATTGAGAGGATGGCTGAGGTATGTTGAAAGCCTTAGAGGTGAAGAGGAGATGGTTCACATCTGTGAGCCAAAAGATGGGAAGAGTCTCAAAGACTGCCAGGTGACTAGTGAAGGAAGTTTAGATTTCCTGGAGAGCAATGAGATGGGATCATTGAAGGATCTCATAGACTTCCAGGAGGGTAGGGAATAAATCCTAGATTGTCAGGTGGGCAAGGGAGAGGAGATGATATTGTCTGATAGTCTCATGAACTCAGAGGTGAGTTCATATCAGCAAGGAGTGTTGACAGAGATGGAATATTAGAGGAGTGTTTTGATCATTGGGGAAATTTGGATATTCCTACCAGATAGCCCAGTTGAGGCCAGAGCCTGTGTTTCATATGAAATAATAGAAGAAGGAAAACCAGCAGAGACTGTCATAGAGGAAGAAGAAATGGAGCAGACATCAGAATCTGCCCCAGCAGAACAAGAGCATGCAGTTAAAATGTTCACTCCATGGGAGAAGGAGTTGGAGATGCTGGAGGATTGGTTGAACAACCCAGAGCTAGAAGATGACTGCCATGAGCATACAGTCATGCAAATTTTGGAAGAAGGGCATTCGATAGAATTGCTCAAAAAATTCATCCAGGAAGTTGAGAAGATGATGACTGCAACACTGAGGCCTGCAGCAGAAGATGAATCTGAATTCCAGTTTGAGGAGCAACTATAAGAAGATGGGAACATGCCAGCAGGAGAACTGGTAGAAGAAAAAATGTCAGAGAAGGAATATGACCAGTAGCTCAGTGATGAGATTGCAGAGCTAGATTCTGCAACAGAGTGGCAAGCTAAAGCCATAGGAGATGGATAAAACAACAAGGGGGATCGAGTTGATCCACCCATTACAAAGAAGGAAGTGCAGGAGAGAAGACTTCCATAGAGCCAGCCATTGGAGCAGTTGGATGAGGTGATTGAGAAGATAAGAAGGCTGATGTTGAGGTCAGTAGTAGGGACTGCCAGTGAGAAGAAGCTGAGCAGAAGAAATTATGCAAGAGCAGAAGGAAAGAAGCAGCAACAGAAGAAAGGAAGTGGAGCAGATGGACAACTCCAAAGAATAGTTTGGGATCCAGGTGGATTTCAGCAAAGTTGGGAATCTCATGAGCAGGAGCTCATGAATTTTTCACAGCAATCGAGTATGATGCAGGAGCATCCCTCCAACTCAGCAACGCGCCATCTAGACAACACATTCAACGCATATTCAAGGAAGGGAGAGGCGCAACCCTCTCATTTTAAATTTGTAATTGTAATTAAATGTTTGTAAGGCTGGTAGAGCCAAGCCATGATTTTGTGTGGGTTGTAGATATAGTCGCCTTTAATGGTTGGCAGACTGAGATCTAGATCTGATTCGAACTAGACAGCCATTGAATGAAATTCAATGTAAATTAATGAGAGTAGGTAGCTTGGAGGGAAGAGCTCAAGGAGCCCCTCTTTGTAAAAAGGATCTTTTGTATATATTTTGATGAGTTAGGAGAGAATACAAGAGAAGAGAGGAAAGATTCGAGATTTGATTGCAGTCTGAGATTTTGTACACATTGTAAATAGGCATTCTGAGATTAATACAAAGAGAAGTTTTTCCTGCATGAGAATCTTTATGTGTTTATGTGTTTATGAATGAATGTATTTTATGCTTTATGTGCATATGTTGTATATGTATGTTAGATTCCATCTGCAGGGATAGACAAAATTCACTGTCTATAACTTTTCTTTGATTCAAGTCTAGGTTCTTTGTGGCTTCATACAAGGGGTTGCATGACAAAGTATCGAGGACTCTATAAGCTAGTGAAAAGAGTGCACATATGAGTTCTGCGGAATTCGAGAAAAGACATGTCAGGAGGGCGCACCAGAGGAATCATAAACTCAAGGGAGAAACCTCAAGGTTACTGAACACCTTGGACAAAGGCCTGTGCAGAGGAAGGCACAGAGAGGAGATAGAATTGCTGAAGATTATGTGAAGCTCTACTAGGAGGGCATTGAGTGAGTGCAAGGCGTGCATGAGAAGAACTCTATTTCAAGTTCAAAGATAAGAGAAGTGTTAGGGGAAGACACTTACAGAGTTACTGAACACTCTATAGACTCAAAAAGGATTTCTTGAGCATAAGTTGCCAAGATGGCACTTATATCTCTTCGAGGGATAGAAGGGATAGATACATTTGGGGTCCGAGCAACAGAAGCTCAAGGAAACAAAGTTTTTGAACACTCTGGAGGAAGACATGTGCAAGGAGTGCACTAGGCCAACACTCGGACAAGGTGTTGAAAGACAGCCAGTTGAAGGCCAGTCAAAGCGCAAGTAGTGCACGCGGAGAGAACTTGTTTCAAGTTCCAAAGCTCAGGAGGTTGAGTGTAGAAGTGTGCCAGGAGGAGCACCAGAAGACTTCTAAGGAAGCACAAGGATCGAGTCCCTTAGAGATTCGAGAAAGAAAATCTCAAGAGGAATAGTGCCTTTTGCACACAAAATCCCAACAGGGAAGAACAGTAGACCGAGACTCTTCGAAGTCCAAGCCTCAGACAAAGCTTAGGAAGGATAGCACAATATCATGAAAGGATCCTGCAAGGAATGTGCTAGGGTCGAGGTCAAGTTTCATTGACAAATATCAGGAGCGAAAACACCATGGAGACCTAATTAGTCGGGCTCGTAGGGAGATCAAAGGTTGAAGCCTTTGAAACCATTTGAACATCGGAAATACTCCAAGTCGGGGGAAGAAAGAAAGATTAGGAGGAGGAGCGTCGACAGCCATTAGATCAGCTACAGAAGGAATATCTGGATCGTTAAACTTTACTTCCAGACACCCTGGAGGAGCAAGCGTAGGGAAGTTTAGATCTGAATCGTCAGATCTAGCACGAAGATCAACAGTTTTTGGATCCAAAGGAAAGTGCATGAGGGTTAAACCCTTTGATAGCACACACGTGCATCGATATATCAGGTATCGGAAGACTCAGAGGTGAGGATTCTTTCTACTTCATGAAACACGAAGTCCCAATACAAGGAGGAACCGATCTGGACCATCCATCCTTGGAGGACAGGTGGTGAAAATCTGGAAGTCATCGAGGTTTCAGAATTTGGGAGGATAAGTGTGGAGAAGAGAGAGAAATCATGAAAGGATAATTCATGAAATCATTAGGACTATCCATTGGAAGGGACACATGGTGAGCAGTCGGTATTTCACTGACTCGCGACTCAAAGGAGTCAACGAGTAAGGTTTTAAGGATTCACGAGGCCCAAAATCGTGACAGGATCTGGATCGTTGGATCAACCAGGGTTGTGGGTCGTTGATATAAGGCATCGTCATTTTGGGAATTGGGGTGTGGAGGAACCAACTAGTGGGAATCCCCGACATGTGAGATCCCGACGTAATCGGGACCGTTGATCATCGAAGGTTTGGAGACCGTTGATCTGTGGCAAGGGAATATAGACATTTTGGTATTTCAGTTATTGGGTGAAGGGAGGTGAACCTCATTGCAAGCCCCCGATGCGCTAAATCCTAACTCGCTCGGAGGTAGACCCTAGGATTTGACTGAAGGTCACATTAGCGGAGAGTTAAGGGAGGAGCTAGTTGCCACGCTAGACTCTAAATCATAGTTCGGGGATCGGGGAGTCAAGAGGTGGCTCGTTATGGGAATCTCAAACTCGTGAAATGTGAAGCACCTTCTATTAGGGCTTGTGGTCACAACGGTGGTCACGCGGGGAAGAAGCTCGCACCTGGTGTTTGTTCGAATAGGCCGGGTTGCATAAGGACCTGTGGATTTGATTCAAGGTTCCTGCAGGGAACTAATGAGCTATTTCAGCTTGAGAGTTTGATAACGATCCTTGACCAGGAGGTCAGTGGACCCTACCGAGTGCAAGGGTAGGGGGTATGCATCACATGCTCTTTGTGTTATTGGAAGTCCCAACAAAAAATCCATGCTTATTGCATCCTGAGGCCTCTCTGGTATTAGAAATGGTCGATACAATCTATTGTTATGTCATTTGCCTTTTGCATGTTGGCAGATTCTACATCTGTTCGCAAACTTTATCACTTATGTCCTCATACCTGGCCAATAGTATGAACTACTTAACTGTGCAAATGTTTTATCATGGCTGAAATGTCCAGCCAATCCTCCACTATGCTTTTCCTTCAAAAGGTTATCCCTCATTGAAAATTTTGGTATGCATAATTGATTTCCCTTGAACAACAATCCCTCTTGAATCATATACTTTGTCCATTGGCTCATGTCTCCCAGCACAGGATTTTCACATGCTTCGTATGCTTCCTTGAAATCTGGATCATCACAATACATATCCTTAAGGTGTTCAAACCACAAGGTCTTCATCTGAAACTCCTATAGAATCAAGCATCTCCTACTTAATGCATCAACAACTTTGTTAGCATTTCCAGCAATATGTTTTATGACAAAAGTAATTTTTTTTATAAACTCAATCCACTTTGCATTCCTTTGATTCAATTTTTCCTGTCTGGTTATGAATTGTAAAGCTTGGTTATCATTGTACAAGACAAATTCCTTTGGAATAAGGTAGTGCCTCCATTTCTTCAAGGCTTGAATTATGGCATAATTTTTTTTATCATATGTGGAGTACTTTCTCTTAGTCTAATTCAACTTCTCACTGCAATATGCAACAGGTCTACTATCTTGGCTCAAAAATGCTCCAATTGCAACTCCACTTGCATC
The DNA here is from genome assembly GCA_010110895.2 of Picea sitchensis. Taxonomy (NCBI): domain Eukaryota; kingdom Viridiplantae; phylum Streptophyta; class Pinopsida; order Pinales; family Pinaceae; genus Picea; species Picea sitchensis. Next base: position 20,597 of record SNQJ01S0125161.1, on the reverse strand, counting down.
ACATCTCACTTGAAATGTCTTCTCTAAATTTGGTAAGACTAGAATCGGTTGTTCTTTTATCTTCTCCTTCAATATATTGAATCTCCTCTCGGCCTCCTCTATCCATTTAAAATACTTGTGCCTCTTCTTCATTGTATCCATCATTGGTGTACAAATTCCACTAAAATCTCTGATGAACTTCCTATAGAAACTTGCTAATCCATGGAAGCTTCTCACTTCAAACATACTCCTTGGTGATGGCCATTCTTTGATTGCTTTCACCTTCCTTGGATCCATCTTCAATTCGTTTGAAGAGATCACAAAACCTAAGTAAATGAGCTTTGTCTTCATAAAATAGGTCTTCTTCATATTTATCAACAACTTCTCCTGATGTAGTCTCCTCATCACTAAGCTCAGATGTCTCAAATACTCCTCTTTGGTCCTACCAAAGACCAGTATATCATCCAGATATACAACCACAAAATTTCCAATGAAATATTTCATTATTTCATTCATCAACCTCATAAAAGTACTTGGGGAATTTTTTAAGCCAAATGGCATAACAAGCCACTCATACAACCCTTCATTCGTCTTAAAGGTTGTTTTCCACTCATCACCTTCTCTCATCCTTATCTAGTGATATCCACTTTTCAAATCTATCTTAGAAAAGAAATTTTCTCCACTTAAACAATCCATTAAGTCATCCATTCTTGGCAAAGGAAATCTATACCTGATGGTGATCTTGTTTATGTCTCTCGAGTTTGTACACATTCTCCATCCTCCATCCTTATTTGAACTCAACATAGTTGGTACTGCACATGGACTCAAGCTTTCTATGACCAAACCCTTGTCTAACAATTCTTGGACTTGGTTCTTTACCTCCTCATTCGCTTGAGGTGTCAATATCTATGCTTATTTGTTTGGCAGATTTGATCCTAGTATCAAATCAATATGATGGTTGATACTTCTGATGGGTGGCAATGATTTATGAAACTCATCCACTACTATGTCAACAAAATTATCCAACAACTACTGAACTTCTCCAGGGAAATCGTCCATTGAAGTACTTGTAAGGACAACTCTAGGTTTCCTCACCACAACAAACGAAATCTCCTATACCTTATTGAATTCACTCAGGAGTTCCTTCCCACTCATGAGGAGTAAGATTGTGTTGGCTTCCTCTTTTAATTTCTTCTCCTCTATGGGTAAAAACATGTGTGTCCTACCATTCTTCTCCAGGGTGTAAGAATTCTTTCTCCCGTCATGAATGGAATTTTTGTCAAATTTCCATGGTCTTCCCAACAAAACATGACATACATCCATGGGAATCACATCACACAGAATTTCATCTCTATATCCTCCTATGTTAAATTCAACGAGGCATTGTTTAGTGACCATTACCTGGTGTCCTTTCTGCAACCATGAGACTTTATATGGATTTGGATGTGTAGTTGTCTCCAACTCCAATTTCTCCACCATATCTGTGGATACTAAGTTATCAGTGCTCCCACTGTCAATTATCACCTTGCATACTCTATCTTTAGTCTTGCAAGTTGTCCTGAATAGAATGTTCCTATGCATTGGCTTTTCAATTTCTGACTCTGGTTTTAAGAGAACCTTCCTCAACATCAGGGATGTTCCATCCTCTGCACCTTCTACTTCAACATTCCTTTTCTATGCTTCTGAAATGTGAGCTTCACCTCCTCCTTCTTTATTTTTCTCGAGACATTCGCAAGACATATTTCATGTCTTTCCATAGGCATAACACCTTACTTCTCCTCCTCTGCGTCTTCCTCTTCCTCTAGAAGAACTTCTTCCACCACCTTGTCTTCCTCATGAAATTCCTCCTCTTTCTGAGTGACTGTGTGGTTTCTATGTCTCATCTTTGGTTTTCTATGCTTTGTCATGGGAAAATCCCTTGCCTTTGTTCAGGATTCTACCTCTGCCTCACTGCATTTGTTTTATGGACAAATTCTCCTCTGGTTTCAGTGCAATCTGATAAGCATCCTCTACTGTCTTCACTGACATCATGATAATCTCATCTTGGATTTAATATCTCAAGCCATTTATATATCTGGAAACCTTTTCTTCATCTTTCTCTCTTTTTCCAGTCCTAATATTCATCTTGTAGAACTCCTCCATGTAATCTTTCACTGTCATACCCTTCTGTCTCAGGTTTTGTAACTTCCTTAACAGATTTATCTGATAATCTTTGGGCATGAATTTAACCTTCAGCTTGGCTACCATTTTGTCCCAATTATTTATCTTATGTTTTCCTTTGCTTCTCCTCTCAGCCTATAGTTCATCTCACCACAGTTTTGCATGCCCTTTTATCCTAGTGACAACATGTCTCACCTTTTTCTCCTCATCGACATTGTTACCCATGATTTTGGTCATCTGTTTGGTGTATTAACAATGGTGTACTCAGGCTCCCAACAAGAAATTTCTCCTGAGAAAAATGGCATTCATCTCCTTCCAGAAAACATGTTTTTTAAGAGAGTTTGTAGGCTGCTTATAGCCGAGGTTGTGAGAATGACCCATTCTCACAGGCCACCTTCAGCTAGGGTGTGAACCTCTTGCACTGTTCTCTATGCCTAGGGTGCGAACTTGATCTCAAGCTTGGAAAAAGAAGAAGTCTCGATGGTTCTAGAAGGGAATCTTCTAGAATATGGGTTGGCATTCGAATGGTTATCATTTTACTGGTTTCCCTGATTTGGTGGGATCATTCTCATCCATGTAACCATCTCATCTTCTCCTATATATTGATAGGATTCTCATGGAAAAAGTTAGAGAAATAACGAGAAGCAAGATTAATTGGAGAATTGGTGAAGGAATTGTGTGAAGAACCCAGCTTGAAGCAGAAACTTGGAGACGCTAGTAGGTCTATCAAAAGGAATTGGATCTTCTTCATGCAAGGACAGAGCAAGTGTATGTTTTGGAACCAAGAGTCACCGAAAGGAATCTTGCGACATCAAGGCGATCAGGTTGTATCTTCTACTTTCGATTAATATCATACAATGGCATGTCCTTTTCCCATAAAGTCATTCTTACTTTATTGTGTAATTCTTTGATCATACACATAAGTTGACGATTGAATACATTTTTCTATCTTCACTTTGGTTGGTTTGTGTTGTCTTGGTTTTGACCTCACGAGAGCACCGGAGCGAAGCGGGAGCAACAAAGACCCAAGGAAGCAATACAAAGGTATGTCACTTGTTCCTCCTTACTAGCTATTTCAATGGTCATAACTTAGGGAAAGAGTCATGTCTTGTCCTGTTTTGTTCTAGATCCAGGTGGATCTAGGGAGATCTGTTAGTGTCCACACCTACTAATTATTCCGATAACAAAATTGGTGACTCCACTGGGGATGCAACCCATTTTCTTCGTGGTTTTTGGTGTTTTTCCTTGGCCATTTTCTCTTGCCTTACCTTTCTCCATTTCTATCAATCTCTGAGTCTTCAGGACACCCTGATAGACTCTTTGGGTCCATAAGTCCCTTCAATTTTTTTGTCTTTCTCCAAAATTTTTCCTAGTTTCAGGCCTTCTCTCATTGAACCCCACAGTGGCCTGCGCAAATACCTTGAGATCACATCCTGCATTTAAGTCCAGTGTCAGGTTCTCACATCCTTCTCAAAGGTAGTTTACGAGAATGCTTCATTCTCTCACTGTGTGATACTGATAGCCTGCGAACCCTCTTTTAAAATTTTTGGATTTAATATTTTTGCATGTTCAGCTGCCCAAATCAGTATAGGTGTCTGAAAAGAACTTCTTGGACCATTGGTTGATGTTTTCTTGTCTTCGGATTTTGTGCACGATCAGTCTTCGGAAATCAAAGGCTCTTCTTGTCCATCTTTTTCTCAACCCTCATCTCTTGACTTTTCTTATCAAGGATATAATCTTTGATCCTGGAATCTAAGTACTTGTTTGGTTAGGAGTCGGTGATCGGTTTGAAAGTTGGGATCCTTTGTCTTTCTCATTTGCTCGTTATTTGGAAGATCATTGTTCTTATGCAATTGAAAAGACTAGTTCTGTCTGCTTGTTGTTTTTGTCTTCATTGAAAGATTGGTTTGGGTTTTGTTGATTGCTTTTTCATTAGTTATTGATTTTCTTTACTTTCACCACCATGGTGTAGATCCTTTTTGAAAAGTAAAAAACATTTTTTCTTTTAAAAGCATTTTCGTTTTGAAAATATTGAAAATCAATTGTTGAAATCGTTGAAAAAGAACATAGAGAATTGTCATTATTGTGTGATTCGTTGAGATTGCATTTTAAAGAAGATTGTGTATCGTAGTTCAATATTGTTCCGGAACACTTATATTTCCCNGAAAATATTGAAAATCAATTGTTGAAATCGTTGAAAAAGAACATAGAGAATTGTCATTATTGTGTGATTCGTTGAGATTGCATTTTAAAGAAGATTGTGTATCGTAGTTCAATATTGTTCCGGAACACTTATATTTCCCTCCCATACATAGGATTCATCGAACGAAAATTGATATATTTCATTCCTATCTATGCATTGTTGGGTCAGAGTCTCACACAACATCGGTTTCATCTCCGTTCCCTTTGAGTAACAACAGCCCTTAAAAATATTGTGTAATTTTAAAATTTAACTAGTAACTCTTTTCTAGGACTCTATTACACCAACAATTAGCTAGGCTAGTGCTTTGGAATAGGAAGAGAGATACACTCTCCAAAGCACAAAACACACAATAGCATATTGTGTTAAGGAGTGTCAAAATTCCATTTACAACATTCTGTCCTGGGAAGCCTTTCTCACACAAGGGTCAAACACGAGGTCGCATTGATATTGACAGAGTTACTCACCCTACTTTGTTGATATTGGTGTAGAGATTGCACATATTATGGGGATCACTTAGAGGTATACCCACAATGATGAGTGGAATCCTCTCGAGTTGATTTCGAGCTAGATACCCTGCCCTTGCGTGTGGATCGAACTATTGACTGTCCCCCCAGGCTTTATTGTTGTCAGTGGTAACCTTAGTGGCCTATCGTCTTAGGGTCTTACACAAGGTGACTGTGAAGGGGCAAGTCTTCACGGTACCTGGAATCGACGTTGGCCAAACTCACTCGGGCTCCTTAGAGGGTATACCCACGATTATGTGTGGGAGCTTGCACCAGGGTGTAAGTCCATTAAGCAGGTCGTCAACATAAATTTTCCACCCTAGCCCAGCCCCTTCTCATCCCATTGTTGCGACGTTGGATTTCATCACCAACTAGTGACTTCGGAATTAGAAGGTCTTATTTGCTTGGTATTGTTTCCTAGATTTTGTTTACTAGTGTATGTTGTTTGTTTACCCAAGTTGACCATAGGATTTTCTTCGTAAGTTTGTAACTCGTTCATAATAGACCCTCCACGTCGTTCACGTAGAATGTAGGGCTTACCTCCAGAAAATATGGAAGGTTCTCAACCCCTACCTATAAGCTCACCTGAGGCCTCTTCTCAACAGAGTGAAGTCGAAGACGTCACCACTCCACAAGTGGAAAGAACTGACTCTCTGGAACGGTTATGAATTACCAATTATCGAGAGGAATTTCAACTTCACCCCGATTCTGAGAGACGTATTATGCAAGTGAATTCTTCCGGAGACTTAGTTGTTGTGTCTTCTGGATCACCGACTGGACCTTTTCTAGGAATTGAGGGCCAATATCCTTTTTGGTCTGCTGGCATTTTTAGACGGGAAATTTTTGGTGCAGGATCAGGGGTTGAAATCTCCATCTCCCCTACGTTCCCTAAAACCTCTGACCCAGATACAGTACCTTTTACTACTGCTTATTATTTTCCTAGTACAGAAGCTCCGCAAGTTGACCACATCCTAACCGTCCCTATATAAATGGTCCATTACATGGATACTACAAGTATTCACACCAGGATTACAGCGGTTATTCAAGCCCCCATCAGCACACCGCTCTCACCCAGTGTCACCCCGACACTTCCACCCGGATATCGTGCGTTGAATGCTTCTATTCCCACTCCTACGCAAACCCCATCCAGAACTCCTGGTGGTCCCTCTTCTTCTGGGCACTCTCCTCCCGGATTAATTCCGACACTTCCTCAACCCTCTTTTGGAGGACCTTTCTCGTCCTCTACTAGAAACACTAATCCTAGTGGCACTATTCCATCATTCACACCAAATTACCAGATTCCTGTTGGTGGACAATTTCACCAAGGAGGGTTGGCTCAACCCCCCTTTGTAGGGAAAGTTCCTATTGGAACACAAATCCCAATCAGAACACAATCCTCGATTGGAACACAACCCCTGGTTGGAGGACAACCCCCACCGACCCCACCCTATGGACAAAATATACCTCCATCTTTGGCCCAGTATTGGAACCATATGATACAACATAACCCTCAATCGACTAGGGGGCAGCAGCCTCAAGTTACTGCTACTCTACCTCCTAGTATAGGCCAACAATATCCAGGTACGTCCAATCCTATTTGGGGTTCGACCGCTCAAACTTATGTCCCTGTCCAAGGACACAATCCTATGAGCTACTTTCCTCTCCAACAACCACCGAATCTGCCTGGGTCTTTGCATTATGTGCAGACTGCTTATGGTCCTACTGGTTTGCCGATGGGACTCCCTCCCCAAAACCACTAGTACCCACATGTGAATAGATAGTTACCCTTCTTGGCCACTTTGGACCTCCCAGATCTGTCAAAGATTTTAAACAATCTGATTCGTCACTCTCCCCAATGGCCCGCTATACCGGCCAAGCTACCATCTGACATCCCTAAATTCGATGGGAAAGTGGGAGAGGACCTGAACAATCATGTCATGAATTTTCACCTCTGGTGCTCATCCAACTCCTTGATGGATGACTCTATCCCTTTACGTCTTTTTCAACGAACTCTCACGGGTTCTGCCACGAAGTGGTATATCGAATTACAACGAGGTTTCTTCACCGACTTCAACACCCTCGCTATGGATTTCCTCACCCACTACCAATTACCGATCCATTATCACATATCCGATCACATCCATGAGTGGCGACAGAGACGACGTCTCATCAAACTCGGACTTCCCGATCAGTTGCTGGCAAAGTGGTTCACCAAATCATTTGTGAATGACATCAGTCAGGACATCGCCATGGGTGGAGTTGTCACAGAAGAACAGGCCATAAGTCGGGCTCAATACCTTGACCTCGTTTACTCACAAACGGGGTATCTTTATGAATTACTCTCTGACGCACCTCGTCCTTCGACTTCTACCACTTCGACTACCCCAGCTGCCTCTCATGCAGCCGATGGTGTGATTGGCAATTTCCATGCCCAACCACATTCTGCCTCAAGCACCACCCCCAAACCTGCTTCTTCTAACGTTCAAAATGCTCCATCTCCTGCCCCTCCCACCGGCAAGACTTATGAGGTAGACACAGTTCAATCTACCCCAACTAGTAAAAACAAATCCAGAAAAGGAAAGGGTAAGAATAAGGAGGACAAAAATACTTCACAAATAGAGAGAAACAAAAATCCACCTGCTGACGATAGGGATAAGCGCAAGCCTCGATACCCTTGTCTTATCTGTGGTGATTATCACTACATGAAGGATTTTCCATGATGTGCCGAAGTTACCAAGTTCCTTCAAGGAGCTCCAAAACCACCCGCTCTGGCCATTTTGTCGCAACCCTTCCCTTCTCAACAACAGGCTCAGTTGATCATTCATGACCAACCTTCTCCTTCTACTACATCTTACATATTAATGTGTACTGGTGATTCGAAGAAGAATGACATTGCACTGACCACTCGAGCCAAAGATTATTCTCCTTCTAAAGAGAAGGTTGATGATCTACCTCCTTCATTGGTACAACCCTCTCCCGCGACTCCACCTACCAATGGTCCTCTTCATCTCGAATGACAGAGCCTTGACATAATTCTTTGACCCCCTCCAAAGGGCATCATCTGGAAATCATCTTTCAATCCCCATGCTCGTGCTGCCCAAAACTATAGAATTGTTGAAGATCTGGCCCAAGCACCTTTAGCGATGTCAGCCCTCGAAGTCCTTCAAAGTTGTCCCACACAATGGAAGGCACTGTTGAAAGATATCGGTGGAATCAACCCAACGGACACAAATTTAATAATTTTTGACTTGGAAGATCACATTCCAAGGTTACCTCCTCAACTCGTGTTCCAAATCCTAGTGATTTTCTCTGACAAAAATATTTGTCGAACCGTTATTGACGAAGGTGCCTCGACGTGTGTCATGTCCGTTACCTGCTGGAAATCCATCGGCTCTCCCTCTTTGACTAAATCCTATAACACTCTCAAAGCCTTCAATGGCTCCATTTTTAATCCCTACGGTGTTCTTCCTTCGTTGCCAATCACGCTCGAAGGCAAAATGGTCCAAGTCGAAGTGGAAGTCTTTGACGCTCCTCTCGATTACAATCTTCTGCTTGGCCGTAGCTGGATCGATTCCATGCACACAATAGTGTCGACTCTTTTTCATGTTGTACGTTTCCCACATCAAGGAAAGGTCATCATCGTCAACCAATTATCCTTCTTTAACTCAGATACGCGTACTGGCAACATACCGTTCATCGCTAAAACCCCACTAGGTTATGAGAATGTCGGTGTAGGTCTTCTCAAAGACTCCTTGTTAATGGGTACTTTCCCCATTCCACCACCCAATGTTCCACACTCATCTGTCACTTCAATTAACATGATCTCCACCTCAATTCATGAAACACCTACGTCTCACGACCCATGGATGGTACCTGACCCTGGCGATCATCTTCGCTACGGTGACGAAATGTCTTTAAGTCCAGTCAAATCTTCCTATCAGGCCATTCAATCGAAAACCCCTTCTACCCCCCCTCTTGGTGAGTTATCTCCAGATCCTTTCCATGTCATTTTTCCCATAGACGAGATGATCATGTCTGTCATGGAAGACACCCCCTGGGACGATGGCCATCACCGTTCCATCCTCTTCCTGGAACAACACACCATTTAGAACTATCAATGGATCTCGACCCCGTCGACCGTTGTGGTCATTTCAACCATTCCCGAGTCCACACATGATGTGTTTTCCAAAGGGAACTTAAGAAATATCTCACCCACTATTCCCCTCGACATATCCATCAAACCTGGAATTGTTGAAAATGTGCATATCGGAGCTTCGTGTTCCCCTGACGAAATCGTCACCTACACGTCACTTTTCAAAGAGTTTCACGACGTCTTCGCCTGGAGCTATGAATAAATGTCGGGTATCGACCCCGACATTGTGATACATGAGATCAAGACATACGCCGACACTAAATCTGTCCGGCAATGCCTGCGTCTAGTTCACCCACGTAAAGAGGTCACTATCAAGCTTGAAGTCGAGAAACTTATAAAAGACGGCTTTATTTACCCGGTGGCCCTCACTGACTGGGTTCCCAATCTTATCCCGATTGACAAGAAACAAGACACAATTCGTGTATGCGTTGATTATAGGGATATTAACAAAGCTTTTCCTAAGGACAACTTTCCTACCCCCTTCGTCGATCAGATTGTCGACGATTGCGCTGGAAGAGAAATCTTCTCTTTGATGGATGGTTTCTCCGGATATAATCAAATCAATATCATTCCCAAGGATCAACATAAAACTACTTTTATTTGTCCTTGGGGCACTTTCTCCTATCGGAAACTCCCTTTCGGTCTTAAGAACGTTGGGGCAACTTTCCAATGCGCTATGTCTTATGCCTTCCATGATATCAAGCACATCATGCAACCATATCTTGACGACTTACCCGCTCATTCCATGCGTCGAGTCGATCATCCAATCCACCTCCGAGCCATTTCCGTTCGCTGTTGGTTTTACCACATACGCTTGAATCCTCACAAGTGTGTTTTCTGCATGGAATCTGGCCGACTTCTAGGCTTTATTGTTTCGCGTCAAGGGATTAGGGTAGATTATTTAAAGGTCGAGGCGATCCTTAATCTCCCTCCTCCTTCTGCACTTCTCCAGTTACAAAGTTTGCAAGGGAAAGAAAACTTTCTTCGTCATTTCATCCCGAACTACACCGAGATAACTCGTGGATTTACGCGACTCCTCAAAAAGGGGTTTGAGTTCGTATGGGATACCATCGCAAAAAAATCCTTCGAAGCTTTGAAACTTTCCCTGACACGTGCTCCGCTTCTCTTCCCCCCTGATTACAGTCAAGATTATTTCCTCTACCTCGCAGCCTCAGATTACACCATTGGTATGGTTCTTGTCCAAGAGGATGATTCTCACGATGAAAATGTTATCTATTACTTGAGTCGAAGCCTAACACCTACCAAAACCAAGTACTTACATGTCGAAAAACTGGCCTTGGAATCCGTCCAAGCAGTTCAATGCTTCTGGCACTATATCCTCTCTCGCAAGACTACAGTGATTTCTAACTGCAACCCTATGCAACACATTCTCACACGTCAATTGCTAGGGGGAAAATACTCTAAATGGATCGTGATACTCCAAGAGTTTGACTTGGAATTCGAACGAGCCAAGTCTAAGAAGTCCTCAGTGTTTGCTGAGTTGATATGCGACTTTCCCTACTCTGAAACGAAAAATGTAGCAGCCAATTCATTACCTGATGAATCCCTTTTCCTCATTAGTTTCGACGATCTTTGGTATGGCGATATCATCATATATCTCCAAACCCAGACTTTCGGTCCCAATTTGTCCAGTACTGACCGACGTCGAATACGCTACCAAGCCCGTCAATATACTATCCTCGGGGATACTCTCTATCGTCGTGGAATTGACTCAATTTTTTGATGCTGCCTCACGTTCGACGAAGCCAAAAAAGCCTTAAATGACTGCCATTTTGGATCTTGTGGTGGTCATATGTCTGGGTATGCTACTGCCTAGAAGATCTTATGAGCAAGGTATTTTTGGCCTTCTTTATTTAATGACTGCATAATTTCCATCCAAAAATGCCACGCTTGCCAGACCTATAATCATAAGATACGATCACATCCTGCTCCTCTTCACCCTGTGGTCTCGGTTGGTCCCTTTGCAAAATGGGGCATCTATTTGATGACATGTCACCCCCACTCAACCGGGGGGCATGGATACATTATTGTAGCCGTAGCTTATTTTACAAAATGGGCCGAGGTGATGTCGACATTTGATAATACTGGAAATACCACCGCATTATTCATTTTCAATCATATCATAGCTCGTTTTGGTGTTCCTCAAGCTATCGTCACTGATCACAACAGCCACTTTAGAAACTTCATGATGTCTGATCTCACTGAAAAGTTGGGTCTTCGCCATGAAAACTCAATGCCCTATTACCCACAAGCCAACGGTCAAGTCGAAGCAATCAACAAATTTCTTGTAACCATGCTCCGACGAATGATAGGGATTCACAAAACAAGTTGGCACACAATGTTGTTATCAACATTGTGGGCCTACCGGACGCCTGTTAAGTCCGCTACTGGTTTTACACCTTTCCGGTTAGTCTATGGTTTGGAAGCCATTCTCCCGATCGAATGCAAGATACCCTCTTTAAAACTAGCTGTTGAACTCCTACCAAACACTTCGGCTGAGGAAGAACATCTATTGTATCTTATGCAATTAGATGAAACTCGACGCGATGCTACCATAGTCATAGAATCTCAAAATAAACGTGTCAAGGCCCAATACGACAAACATGTCAAGCCTTGCGTTTTCTCCGAAGGAGATCTAGTTCTCCTCTACGAGCAAGATCGAGATATGATAGGAGCTGGAAAATTCGAAGCCATGTGGCGAGGTCCTTATATCGTTAGACGAGTTTTGGAAAAAGGGGCTTACGAGTTAGCAGATTACGATTGTATCCCTTTGAGTGAACCCAGAAATGGGTTGTACTTGAAGAAGTACTATGCATAAGATCACCTGTGCACGAGTACCTGTATTTTTATTGTATCATACTTCTTGTGTGTTACTATAGTTTTCTTTTGTTGTTATCTGGTCTCTGCCCTTATGTGACATTGTGTTTGATTTCCATATGTTGGAGTCTCCGCTACCCCACATTGGCTTCACTGATGGCGCTAGCCGTAGTACTCAGAACCTTGCTTCCGCTGCATGGGTAATTTATGCCCCTACAAATGAACTTGTCTCTTTACGAGGTGTGTGCCTCAGTCGTGAGACCAACAATATTGTAGAGTATAGCACCATTATCGAATTGTTGATTGATGCTATCTCGCTCGGTATCCGTCACTTGGTTGTGTGACTCGATTCACAGCTCATAGTACTACAGTTAAGTAATGTCTATGCTATTCGAAGTCCTACTTTGTTACGGGTGTATTTGCGAATTCGCCTCTTGGAATGTTATTTTGATTATATTGAGTATCAACATATTCCTAGATGTCTAAATACATTAACTGATGCATTAGCTAACTATGTATTAGACAGACATTTGGGTCAT
>SNQJ01S0125160.1:41059-58478 GCA_010110895.2 Picea sitchensis | reverse complement strand
GACTTCGGGGCACTCTAAGGGTAAATAAATCATATTTTCCAAAACAACGAAGCCCGAAGGTCTCAAGGTCTTAACAAGTGCGTATATTTTTTTTTCTCAGATGATTGTGGGGATTCCGATCTCCTCATGATCAAATCCCTTCCACTAATTTTCTTCGAAGGGATGTCAAGCTCTTATTTTGCCTCTCTTGAACCTGCACCCATTATTCCTCCTGAGTTTTTCCCTTAAAATTTGAACTTCGGAGTTCGATAGCATTTCCTCTTGATCTATGGTCTTTGATTGTTGAGTGCTTGCTTTGAACCTCCTCTGTTTAATTCACACTGTCTCTCCTGAGCTTCTCCCTTTCGAAAGTTAAGACCTAGGCCCAACCTGAGAGGGTCTCTATGCATACCGGGTGTTGTTATTTTGATTTGGTCTCTCAAGGAGCCTATCTACATAGTTCGGGAGTTGGCTCTAGATGTGTTGCACCATGACACCCAAAAGAGGAACTTCAAGTTCCTTGCAAAAACGTTTTTCTAAATCTGGAACAGACTTTCCTTCGACTGTAGGTTTATTTTCTTCACAGTTTTTGTGGTTCACAAAAGTATAGAGTAGGCTTATGGTTTCTACCTTGTGGTGAGAGTCTTTCTCTATTGTTCTTTTTCCTTCTTAAATTGTGATGTAGATCAAATACCTATATACTTGGCTGTACCCTGTAGGGTGTCACACGTTGAGGAAAACTTAAGTAATTTGAAACTTTCACAAATGATAGATGGATATTAAGGGACTCTGTTTTTACTGTTAAGTTTCTGTCACGATTATATTGAAATTCTTCCTGACCTTTAATTAGTAAGGTGACGATTAATTTTGTAATATAATACCTAGTGTTATGAGGTGATGACTGAGATACCAGATTCTCTGTGTTATTGAATAATTTGTAGAAAGGAATGTTGAGATTTATAGTGAACTTTGAAATAGATAAGATATGGGAATTAGATACTTCCTTGTTTATCAGAACAATAATCAGTCTTAAGACTTTAAATGGTCAAGATCAATCGGACGAATCCTAGACTTGAGTGTTGATTATGTGTCTTGGAAGTCCTAACCTTACAGGATAGGTTGGGTGGGTAGTCTGTATGTCATCTTATGTGAAGTAGCATATCCTTCATGCTTAAAGTAGTATCTAAATCTAGTTGTGCAATAGGATGAAAGAAATAGAATGTGTACTACTGATGTATGTTAATATAATGATTCTCTTGCTCTGATGATTATTATGAATGTTTTTAAAAAAATATCTCTTACTATTTCTCAAGTACCTATATGACGTAACATAGGGGCTATTACATTGAGTAATCCAGATCGTGCATGGTTTTCTCTTGGAGGTTGTTTGTTGTGCATATTAGGAGCTGAAGCAATGTTTGATGACTTGGGTCACTTCTCACTGAGATCTATCCAGATAGCCTTTACATTTTTTATTTTTCCATGTATTTTATTGGCATATATGGGTTAAGTTTCATTTCTCATAAAAAAATCCAATCATGGTAGAACGAGCATTCTACGCTTCAATTCCAGATGGTGCATTCTAGCCAATTCTTGTGCTAGACACTATTGCTAATATAATCACAAGTCAAGCGTTGATTTCAACAAAATTTTCATGTATCAAACAATCAATGCTCCCCAAGATTAAGATCATCCACACCTCAAAGAGATTTATGGGCCAGGTCTACATTCCAATCATAAACTATTTCTCGATGATTTTTTTGCATCATTGTAGTTGCCACCTTTAAGGGCACAAACGAGATAGGAAATGCATTATATGGAATTTACAAGGTGGGAGTAATGATGGTGAACACAATGTTAGTGACTATTTTCATGCTTTTGATATGGAGAACCTACCTATTCTTGGAACAATAAGAGTTCTTGGAAATGGGTTGGTCTATAATGAACTTGTTCATAGAGTTCCAATAATATTTGGGAATTTTATAACAAAGTCTCCCAGCTATACGTTCCACCATAGTATTTGCATGCATCAAGTATGTTCTAGTTCTCGTTGTGACACAAGTTGAGAACTTTCTATTCATATGAGTCTATCTTAGAAACTACCACATGTTTCACTATATTGCAAGGTATGGTTACAAATATGTCCGCAAGGAGAATCATCAATCTTTTGAACAACTACTTATTGTGAATCTTGAAAAGTTTATTTGTAGGAAGGTTGAATATTTCTCATTGGAGAGTGACAATCAATATACTTCAGAATCAAAGAATGAAGAAAAGGATAGTAAAATACTATGAAAAATTAGTTGTAGCCCCGATTCCCTAGAGGCACCCCTAGTGGAGAGTTACAGAGGTTAAAGGAGTTTCTTTGCTCCTCCAGAGTCACTATTAAAAGCAAAATATCAAACTAAGCATTCACCTCATTCTGCAACACCAACACTTATTCTCTGATTTTTTGTGGATGGAAGCATCACTATGGGATAAAAACACTTACAAAATTTCTCAAAAAATCGAGTTTGGAATTTTGGAGAAATTAGCTATATAGGACTAGCCGCGGAAGACTTGTAGAATAATGATTTATTATAACATAAAATACGTGAACTAGGTCATCATGATTTTGGGTGAGCTGAAGAAATAAATTAGAACAAGCATGCTTGCAAAATTTCCCTAAAACCTAGTTTGTACTTGTGAATAAATCAACTGTTCTTAAAATCTATTAAAGGTTGGTTGAGGAATCTGTGGAACACCTATAGCAGCTTATTTGATTATATCTTGAGAACTATGAATTGGGTCTTCAAGGATTTTAGTGGAGAGAATAATTATGTGGGGTCAAGCATGCCCATAAGCATATTAGAAAAACTAAAGCAAGATAATAACTAAAGCATGCCCATGCCCATATGCTACAATTTCCTTTTCTTAGAAGCATATTAGAAAAACTAAAGCAAGATAATAACTTGTATTCTGCACTTACAATGCATGGAATCTCACAATAATTTTAACCCCATGTCGATAGTTAATGTATGAAATCTTTAATTACTAAGGTAATCAATTTACCCAACAAGTGCATTAGGTGTATTGGTGGATGGTGCAGGTGGTGCAACATGTGGTGCAATAGGTGGAGTAGCATGTGGTGTAGGTGGAGAAGTAGTTGGTGCAACTAGTGCGTAGGTGGAGGAGGAGGGGGAGGAGATGGTGGAGGAGGAGAAGTGCACACAAGGAGAAGGAGGTGGAGGATTAGAATCCTCAAAAGATGAATCAGATGAAGAAGAATGACAAGCATTTAACCTTTAGAGTTGGTTAAGGACACCAAAAATATGATGCATCAATAATTTCATATCATAGGGAATGATTTCATATGTCTCTGTAATATTAGGGTCCTGCATGATCACTCAAGGTCATACTAGCACCACTTCAGAGTGAGCCATTAGTGCACATAACTGATCCATCATTAGTTGATGAAATTTGTGATCTGGTATCTATGGTATGCTAGGTATTTACACTTGATTTGACCCATCAACCTCAACCATATCTACATTAGGATGGGGAGGCCCCTCACCAAATAGTAGACAATTTAAACAAAATCTTATTATCAATTACATGTACATTAAATAAGACAAAAAAAAATGCAATTATATTATTCAAAATATAATGATAATATCACCTCTCTTGCTCATTATCTTGGCCTGACTAAATAGGATATTTGAACATACTTTCTAGCCCATCCTTGCATATGAATATATTTTTTTGTAAATAAAAAAGTTTTTATTACCTCAAAAAGATGTAAAAGTGATACATGTCATTACACAATTCAAAACCTGCCACCTGTTCTACCACATGCATGGAAACCAGAACATGTGGCCTACAGATTTTATGGCTAGGCTAATCAACTATAACCAGAGTCTTGCTAAAACATAATAGTAAAAATTTAGAACCTAAAAATATGACAGTAAAAAGCTAAAATTTTGGTGAACCCGGGCTTCCATCAAGGCAAAAAGTGAAGGAAAACGACTGGAAGCAAGTTGGCCATCGAATATTTGTAGGCTCGTTTGACAAGGATTCAAACAACATATCTAGATGATGGATGAGGGAACACTGGATTTGAAGCTGGTCTTCCGTCTCTTCTCGCATCTCGAAGATCAGTTGCAAATGGTCCTCCGAAAATATGCAAGGGTTGGGCATGTCTGGCTCGGACCTCGTGGCATTTCCTACCAAAGATTGATGCACTGTTTCTCCCTTTAGAAAATTCAACCGAGTCTCCTCCTTTTCTAGGTGGTCCTCCAAATCGAATCCAATGGATTCAATGAGCATTCCTATGACATTTGGAGTTGTTCCTTGAATGGAATTGTCCCGCCACTGTGGGGGGATTTCCTCCTCCACCACATAACCACCCATAGAAATATTAGGATGAACCGAAGGGAAGGTGTATTCAGTTGGTTTGGCCTATTCCTTGATGTCCTCCATCTAATTTGGAGGAATTTCCTCCTCCATTGGACAACCACAAGGAATTAGCACAGGGTTGGGAGTTTGAGGAAAAGCATCTTCGTGCCAGTTCTGATCAGAGTAGGGAGGGTCGTCAGGGCTGATGAAAGGGATAGAAGGTACAAAGAAGTTCGAGGGCGGGCCTGCACGTTGGTGCTGGACTACAATACTCTAGTAGGTTAGCCTGCGTTTGGGCTTACCCTTTTCTCGAGGCATGACGTAGACACAACAGGGGGAAGAAGTGAGAAACAATTTGGATACATCCACCAATATGGAGGGAAAATCAACAGAGGTTCATCTCCAACGAGAGTAGATTGCAGGTGGGGAATGAAGATCCATATGTGAAGGCGGGGATGAAATAACCATGCCAAATGCTTACCATCAGGAAAACCAGTGAAATGACAGGGAGAGGCACCATGAATTCTGAGGTGAGGCTGCCCTACTGCTACGTACCTGCTTCAGAGAGCCAAGACTGGTGTAGAATGTGTGCCATTAATCACTCCTGGTTGTCCCAGTGCACTAGCACCCTCCTGGTTTGAATGTTAAACATGATGAGAAGACAAAGGGGGTGGATTGTGGCTGGATGATTTAACTGCACTCATCGCCTGAATTACATGTAGCATGGGGTTGGCATGGGTCACCCCATCCGGGGTCCTTGCATATGTATATTATACAAGATCAAGGACATGATTTTCCTCATTAGCTAATAGAGTGAAAAACTATAACCTCACTAGCCTAAAAGGGTACTCTAGCTGGTCCCTCTTAGGAAATATCTACCCTCACATATGCATACACACATCAACCATGGACCTAGGAGGGAGTCAACCAAAAGTGGAACAAGTGATTGAAAACCTCTCAAAACATAAAGTAAATAGATTTGAAGTGAATGGGAAGATGTGTCTCCCATCAAACTTTCTATGACGATGATCCAAATAAATACAAAACTGTCGTAAAATAATGGTAGACCACTTGATTAATCTCGACCTATGAAATAAACTATTTGTATAATACATCAAAGGGAAACCAATGTGCTTCCCATTCGAGGTATGGTGTGCTAATGCTGTGATGATCATGCATAAACACCTAACGTCCTCTGCTTTGAAATAATGAAATCTTAGTTGACCCTTAGAAACTTGGAAGTCACCAGGGTCTATGATGTTTACAATGACATATCACCACACACATGCAAAATAACTCTCGCTTGCAATGCCAAGTGACAGATCAAGAAAATGGGGAAAATCCCCCCCCCTTCTAGATAGATTGGTGATAAAATAAATATCCTCCTTTGTGGGATGGTAGCATATATTAGGACCAACCCTAAAGGCCAAACCACCATGATCTCAGTGAAAAAACAACCACATCAATAAGTCCGTGTCCCCCTTAAGGGAGTTATCTTCCTCATAAAACTTAAGGAGACCAATGTCCCTCAAAATGACACAAGTCTAAGGTGTAATAGGATGAGAGAACATATCTCTCTCCCTCTCTCGAGCCTCCCATATATGCACAAAGTTATATGGGACAACCCATTTTTACTGTGGCTATCCCCATTTCATATACAAATCTCATTAAGCATTTATATCTATAAAATAAACAATCTACACTAAGTTAGCATTTGTAATATTCATTAAATATTGAACTTATTTTTTCTTCTTCTTAAAAATGTGTTAAATGACCTAGTGCCCCCATTTTAACTAAATGCATTGTACATAATGCACTATAATTTCCTACGTGCAACAACAAGGCCGACATACCATTTTATAGTACTACACTAGTAACAATGCTCTTACTAAAAAAATCATGCTCCAATAAGTTTTTAAAATATTATACGCTATTCATGTGATTTCCCTATCAATGTGTTGAGCCATCAGTAACATCCTAAAAAATTCTATAATTTTGGGCACCCCTCCTTCCAAGATTATGATGTTTGGCAAGTTATGCTTTGATTGGTTTAATCTCTTAGAGTTTGGCTTATAATTTTGAATGTTGGATTCCTACATGATTTCTTCCTTTTAGTTTGAAAAGATCACCAAGGCAATTTTTTGTTCTTTAGTTATGATCTTCTAAACACATGCTTGATTTTTTGGGCTTCTTTTGGAAAGAAACTTTCATGCATCCTAGAAACTCTTCGAGGCTTTTTGAAAGTTCATTTTTAAGAAAAAGCCTAAAGTTCCTTCTAAACATTCTCCTTTACATTATTCTACCCTTTCATAATGTTTGTTTTTGGCCCTTTCTAAAAGTCCTTCATGCACTTTCCAATATTTACTTTTAAAGTTCCTGAAAGACTTTAGGGATTTTTGAAAGTCCCAACATTGAAAAGACCATGAAAACATTGGAGGATTTTATATTTCACATTCAAACCAATTTTGTTAAGATATTTTGGGTTTGTTTCAAAAGAGATACTTGTAAAGAGCTGAATGTCTTTGGGTCATTAATAATCTCAAAATCTTAAACATCCCTAAAATCCTTAAGGGACTTTCACAATTGCATTGCCAAAAGAAACATGATCCTAGTTTTTGGGTGAGATAAAACATCAAAATTTCAATTTCCTCGAAGCCTTCAAGGTCTCATTAATATTGTTTTGAAATTCTTTGTCAAACTTTCTATCTTTTGGATGCTTTCAATATTTTACTAAACTTTAAACTTTCAAATATTCCCAAAACCTCTGGAGACGTTTGTGAGTCTTCCCTGAAAAGTGCTTGCATATGGTTTCAAAGAGAATACAATGTTCAAACTTTTAAATATTCAAGGGTTCATGAATGTTTTCCTATGCTTTTAGTGTCGAAGTCAAAGGAATGTTTTGGAGTGTTTACACTCTTTAAATTTTTAAACATCCTTGAAATCATTGGGACTCTTTAAAAGTTCACCCCCAAAGATACACATGTTTTGGGATCCCTTAGGACCTTTCTAAACTTTGAACTTTCATTATACACACAAATCCATAGTGGAGTTTCGAATGTTAAACTTTTGACTCATCCCAATAGTCTTCAGTCACCATTCGACTAATAACATTTCAAATTCTCTGAAACGACCTTTAGGGAGCTTTCAAAATTCACCACCAAATATCAAATGATCCTTGAAGAAAACCAAAAATCGCCATCACATGGCAGAATTGTGTGAATTCAATTCAAATCTCTTCTTGAAATTACCCAAAATATTATGTATCCAATTCAAAAGGACCTCCACTTCAATGTGTTATCGTTGCATTAGTTCATGACCAATTATATCAAGCTAACACCTTACATTAGATGTATTAATTTTCTTGCTATGGAGAAAATCTAAGTTCTCATATGTTTGGTCACCTTGATATCATAGAACAAGGATTACCAAATTCGCCAAGTCTGGTAGCTTCATGACCACTAGTGCGTGAACTGCAATTATCGAGTAAGTCCTTAACTTCTAATTTTTATATCTTTAGAAAATGTTTTTGACTAATTTAAAATATAAGTTTCTTATCTTTGGAATGAATCCATTCGTCTTTGTATATTTTTGAATTCAATTTAAATCCTCTAAGGGTCTTGGAATTTTTTTCTTGTGATTGACCTTTCGAAGGAAATATTAAGTTAACAAATGTTATCCTTTGTCGAACCTGTAAAACTTACATGATCTTGCATACATTTACCTTCAAGCTCAAATGGTTCCCATTAACCTAAAATCTTAACCTTAAAAGTGAATTGCCTTCAAATTGTAGCTACTATATGAAAACACTTCAAGAAACACAAGGGTTATTATTTGATTATTTCTAATTAACAAATATTAATTGATTGACATTTCTTAATCCCCTTGCTTTGGACAAAACGAAGCCATGATAGAAAAAAATGTTGTGATAGAAGAACACAAGGATCTTAAAAAAATAAACTATACTGATACCTCTAGTTATATAGGGTAAAACATAGCCTTGAGTGGGGGGAAATATATTTAGAGTATTTAAAGATGAATCTTACCCTATATCATTTAGGTTATTTTTGGATGAGGATGATCCAGACTTATATGCTTATGCAAATATTCGAAGGTCACATTTACACAATGTAGTAGCCAGGATAGCCATCACGCCTTGTGCTGAAAGGACCAAATGGATTGTGGACCATGTAAACTTGAATAACAAAACAATATTTAATGAGGTTGGGAGTTGCATTGCCTATTTCCAAGCTAAGAACATAGAATACTATTATAGATTTGTGAGACCAGAGGTGGCACTAACAATTGAATGGTTGGTAGAATTTAGTAAGACCAAATATTTTGCAAAGGAAGTGGGCAAAAGGTGGATTTTAGATAGGCACTTTAGAAATCGAGACATTGGGATATATCCAACTTACCTCCAATATCCTTTCATATATGCCACTACTATGATTTTCATATTATTTGGGGAAAATGATGCTTCACACTTTAAAGAAGCCTAGGTCCCTTTGACCTATGAAATTGTTAACAAAGGATCTATCTTCAATCAAGGATCTATTCTCTCAGTCAAAATGTTAGAAGAAATGACTAGAGACAAGGAGTCTTCTCAAGATAACCCCCACGCATTTTAAATGGTTTCATACTTTGAAGTTATTATTTGTGCAACTAACCCCATTCTAGGACTTAGATGGAATTGGAATCCCATTGAAATACCCATGCACATTCTCTACCAATATTTATGGGAACATAAGTATAAATGGAAATTTGTTAGGATTTGTGAACATTTTATTGTACTATTATTTTCATTAATTTCTACAAGCCAACCTTTAGTTTGACTAAGGAGGCTATGAAAGTTGTGGGATCAATTAGATACCAATACATTAGTATTGACCAAACTTACATAAGGATCTATGGAGCTAACAAGTCTCTAAACCTTCTACCAAGGCTTGTGCTTGACAAGCTAGTTATAAGAGAGACACCTCAAGAAAATATTCTTCACTAGTTTAATGATTCCTTGAATAAAGATCAAAATGTCTTGTGACCTTATCACCCATTAGAGCTTGGGATTTATAGGATAGACAATTTTACTTGTGCATGAATGGAGGCTAAATCTATACTTCCCCACCGAACTCAAACTTTGGGGGATGGTTTCTGGATGTCACATAATTTCCTGTATTGCAAGTGCCGAGATCATCCCGATACCTACGATTATCCTGATACCTATGATCATCCTGAGACCTATAAGCATCCCGAGATCTATGCTATGATTATCTCGATATTTAGACCTACGATTATCCCTAAACCAATCCAACAACGAAAGGTCTTCATTCGCCAACTTTATTTCTGTCATGGGAAGGTCTCGTATTAGCTATGGCTGAGGTCAAATCACTCGGAAAAAAATGTTATCCCGATCGGCGCATTTCCAGGTTCAAGGTCTCGGCCCGCTTTGCCAGTTCCAAGTCTTAACGCTGTCCGGTAAATAGGTGATCTATTTGGTTTTCTATCTACGCAAGCTCCACCTGCTCATCGGGAGAAGGAGATTTCTGCCCCCGCATATAGTTTAGTATGTTGAATCATTTCTCATGTTGGGAACTCCAGCTTTGATTGATTTGAGAGGAACCGGGGAATATATCTGCTTCATGCCTCGCTCTAGAAGTGCTTTGATAGTCGCTTGCCAGAAAGCTGGTTAATCTAGCTCAGCCCCGTCTTCTCCTTTTCTATGTCACAACAATGAAAAGGACTACGCCCCGTTGTCGATATCCAAATGCCTCAAGAGCCTTCTCCCTCGTAAACACTTAAAGAAAAGGTGGAGTACGCATGAGTTTAATTTCAAATGAGAGAGGTTTAGAAGGCATGATCTAAAGAAAGTGGTATGAAACCACACTAATCAAGTCAAGTGCACATGGCCCCATGAACATGAGGAGTGGGAGGAAGAACAAGTAAAAATAATGGAAACGTCCTATCAACACGTGTTGGAAATAATACATCAACAAAAGAAAAATTGAGAGAAGAAACTAGGAAAAAAAGAGGATGTGTAGAAGAAGTATCCTGATGCTAAAGCTTGTAGAAGAGTAAAGGAAAGCTAATGAAGCTACACAAACTAGGTAAAAGTTAGAAGATGAAACCAAGGCTAAATTATGAGTTGAGTGGAAGAAAAAAGAAGATGAAGATAAATCCCAATTGGAAGCTTAGGAGAAAATACAACATGATGAAGTTATAGCTAAATTAGAATATGAAAGAGAGGAAAAACCAAAAAATGAAATGATGAGAATATGAAGAAATACGAAGATGAAATTGAGAGACTTAGAAAATAATAATAATTAAGGAACAAGGAGGAAGAGGACAAATCAAATGTCGATGCTAATGGAAAATGATTTTTTAAACAAGGAACATCTAACACAAACATTGGTCATGATACTAACACACCTCCCCATCCATTAATCACCAGTGCACACTTTCCAACATGCATGGAAATAGGATGTTAAGGTTATCCCGATGAGCCAATTGTCAATTTGGAACCATTTTATTTTAATAAGAAGAAAGGGAAGATTGTGAGGCAAATTCACTACAGAAAGAAGATTGACGTGGATTCTAATATTGTGGTTACAATAGAGGTAGTGGTATGGTATGACATATGAAATGATCCATTATCAACAACCTTAGCAATGAATGATTTTGTAGATGCTAAAAAATCACATGTACATGATTTGGTTAGAGAACTAGATCGAATGAAAAAGAGAATATATTTCTTGGAGAATCAAATAATTATCACAAGGTAGAATTATCTTATTGCATATAAATCTTGTGCCTTTGAGATCCATGCTGAACTAAATACAACCCAAAGATTGTTCTATAGGAAATTATAATGTTTGCAACAACATTCATTGGATTTACTTCGTCTTAGCAATGGTGTAGCAGAACATAAAACAAAGCAACATGGAGTATAGTTGGGTTTTATCTTGGCCAAACAATCATGCAACAAAAACTTATTGATTCCCCTCAAGAAATTCCAAGGTTCAGTAATAGAGTAATAGAGAGATGGACCTTCAAGAGATGTCCCTCAATAATTGGAAACATTCTTGCATCAAGTTGGGAAAATATGTGGATGGAATTTTTAACAAATTTCATAAACTATGGCAAGATATTGACCTAATCATTAAAAGGTGTGACCTTCCTTCTTTTGGAGAACTGGCTGATTTGCTTTAGGTAAGCAAGTAATGGTATCTTTGGAAGAGAATATTAAACTAGAGTGATTAGTTATTAAATAAACACATGTTGTGACTCAATCCAGATTGAAGCATTTCATTTTAGCGCCTTTGAAGGGGACTTCTATTATCAATTATTTCTTGAATACTCTAAATAAGAAAATGGACTAGATATCACATGAAATTATAATGTATGAGGTTGGAAAAAATAGCTAGTAATCCCATGCGCAATTACACCTTATTCCATATATGAAGTCTGAGATTATTATGTCCAAGAAAAGGTTTGGGGAAGGAATTAACATTCTTTGATTTCAAGACTTTGTTTTATTTTAAGTAATTTCCTTTAAGAAACTATAAGTTTAATTTCCAAAAGAGTCAAGAGATAGTCATTCCCAAGAATCAAGAAACGATTATTTTTTGAGTCTATGAGTGTAATCCTAGAGGAAAAGGAAGGGTTTTTGGTTTTAGCATTGTATGAAATTTCTTTCTAGATATCAATATCAAAGCCATTTTGTGAGGTAGTTTTTCTCAAGTGTTCAGTTCAACTTATGGTTTGTGGAGATGTTTCTTTACTTGCATAGTGTTGGGATCTTGAAAGAATATTTATGAATGCTTTTTAAATTATTTTGTAGCATTTCTCCTTTATTCTTATGATTTTTTTTTTCAAATGGATGTTCACTTTATTTTGAATATGAGGTTGTAACTAGTATTAAATCATAAGTTATCCTTATTTCATACTTAGTTATTTATTGCTTTTCTTTTATCTTCTTGTAAATTATTGTTGTAATCTAGGGGAAAGTATGCGAGTGTTAACAACAATTCATCATGTAGAGAAACATACATGATATAATACTATATACACATATACATAGACATATATGGAAACATACAAAGTAGTGGGAGAACCAACAATATGCACCTTATTATGTACAACACAACCTTTTCCCTCTATTACATAGTCACATATATATTTGTGTGTTCAGTTACATGGCACTTACAACTTCCTAACCGCCTCGGTCAGTTGACCCAACTGGCTATTTGACCCACTCATATACTTGACTTAGATAGTCAACCGACTTACATTTGATCAAATGTTGGGTCTAGTTTGCAGGGCCTACCAGCCCCTCAACATATCCCCCTCCTCAATTCCTTTCTCGCCCCAAGAAAAGAGAAGGGTGTGACTATTACATTGATAGAAATTTTAGAGAGAAACATTGCAATTTTTGAAGTGTGAGAGAGAATATTTAGAATTAATGATTTTGTTGGATCCTCCTCTGTTTCCTTTGCTAATTCTTGTCAATTCTTTTAGGCCATTCTTGATGTAATTTCATAAGAGTTAAACATATTTTTGTGTGATTGTGAAGAAGCATATACTTATTAAACTGAGCTCATTTAGTATGGACCCTTCAAGATGGCTTGGTTGGTACACACTATTTAGTCCTAGACTGGGGGCCTTTGTCTAAGAACTTGATTCGATCACCACTCTCACCATATGACTCTAACTCTCATGGTGGTTTGCTGGATGGAATAATGACTTAGTCATTCCTCTCGATCGCCATCCCTTTTTGATGTATAAGGCCAATCACTATGAATCCATTTTCTCATAGATGTGATGGATCCAGTCGACAACCAAATGGTGAAGAAGTTTATTAGGTTGAAATGTGTAGTATCCCGTCAATGTTGCAGTGTCCCACTATTGATGGGGAGGGGACCTCCTCTCCTTTGTAAAAACAAGTGAATCTCCTCATGTTTTTGAGATAATTTTCTCCCTCCTGGAGGAAATATCCATCATAGCTTTCACTTTGATTCACATGCAAGCAATATTTTCTTGCAACTAATTTCTTGTGTCCTCCCTCGAGTCATTTTATCATGGTTTTGGGACAAATCTGGGGTAGATACTAGTGGAGGATGTTGTCTTTAATCGCCAACAAAAAAATACATACAAACATATATTGAAGCAAGGGACACCAGGAGTTATACTCAAGAAACCTCCAAAGGAGAAAATCTATATTACATCATAACATTCCCGCGTGTACATTCTATTGTACAAATGATATCTTTATATAACCATAGGTGACCATAACTACTAAGTATTAACTAGGTAATTAGATCACATCACATCCATAATCATCTCCACAATATCTCCTTAAATGTCTCAACTCAATCCATGAGATCCTCACCCCTAATATCTCTCATTATCCTCATCTTTCTCTCATACATAGAATTTTATTTATGGTCTACATCATTACAATTATGCACTCATATACATTAGACATTATTCATATATCACAAGTATGAATTATTTCTTCATACTCCCCCTTAATGAATACTTGTGATCTCTTCAACCGATCTTTGAATTGGTCCAATCTTCAACATCTTATTATGCTTTGTATTCATCTTCTGTATTTGGTCTTCTTCATTTTGTAACTTAAATATGCTTCTTGTACCTGCATAGTACAAAAACATATTTGTTGAAGTCCATATAAAAAAGTTACCATCCACCGGAATACATGGGTCGCCAGCCGTTGTATCTTCCGGTTCTATAGGAAACTCTTTCATGTACATGGTTCATCAACAATTCTTGAATACAAAATATCATACCTGAACCTGTAAATCCCCCTGCATCAACATCAATCATCATCTTGGGTATGCTTTGTCTTACTTATACATCATGGGTTTTGGTGGATTACCCTCAACCATTACAACAAGTGATTTCTGGCTTATCACGAACCCTCCTTTTCTTTGACAAGTGGTTTCTTATTACCACAAACAACACTTTACATCAAGTGGTTTCTAGCTAACCACAAACCTTCAACATACAAATTATAAGGGTAAACTTTCCTCTTCATGGATTACATCAAAATTGACTAAGGTACATACAACATGCCTCTTCATGACTTACATCATCATTTACTCAGACACGACGTACTTCTTTATACAAACATATGACCAATATCATCTTCGTTTCCATCATCAAAACAACATTATCAAAGAAGATAATCAAACTTCTTAGGGATCTCATTCTCTATGCGTCTCAAAAAACACACGGTACTACTTATTTACCTTGCTTTGCATCCTTCTTCGTTCTTTGTCTTCTTTGCTATTGCATTCTTCCGTCCTTTTTCACTTCTTCTCTTCCACTGATTCATTCATTTTCTTTCTTCACTACATTTCTTTCTTCTTTTTTTGCTTCATGTTTCTCCGTCATCTAATTTTGTCTTGGAGTCAACATCATTTTTTAATCTTCATTAGTCTTCTTTCTGTTATCATCTTGCATAATTCTCCGTCTGAATCTTCACACAATACCTGCATAAAATTGTTCTTGTAGGAGGGACGTCTCCATCCAACAAGACACCGACAATATCCTTCATTCATTTACAATCACATGCTTACACAAATATGTTTCTTGCTGGAGTTGATCAAGGTCAAACAAGACACCTATGAACTTGGTTTGGAAAACTTAATTGACACACCAATGGCATGACTTAAACTTTGAATCAAGACTCGAACCTTATCAACAAAGTCTTATGTAATGTCTCACCATAAATTTGAGCCTTGGATGTTGGGTAACATCGATCATGCACCCTTTTTCATGCAATCAATTATACATCAATGAATTTACTCTTTGTTGGCCCTCGACCAAGTTTTGAGGAATACTTGGTCATAGTTGACCGTTTGGTACTTCGACTGCTTGTCGATGACAGAGCGCATAGAGAAGCGGAGATCACGGGATCTCACCACTTTTTGTGGAACCTTTTTGGGTTTTTTGGGAATATTGTAACAAGAAAGGGATGTCGGCCCTTGTTTAGGCCTTTTTCTATGTATAAATAGAGGTCTAGGCCATGTAAGAAAGGGGCCCTGTCTAGTCGATGGCTTAGTGCATAAGTTAGATCTATGTGATCAGAAGTCTGTGTGACTGTAAGAGCTCTGTGCGTGCTGTAATAAGTGTTGAGTTCCAGAGTGTGAGAAGGCTTAGTGCTTGGATCTACTCAGGGAAAGAGGATCTAGCGAGCTACGCAGATCTCTTGTCCTATGTGGGGTAGGATATTGGGGGCTTAGTGCTGTAACTGCTTGACCAAGATAATATAAATAAGATTTTGTGGACGTAGCCTGAGGGTGGAGGTGAACCATGGTAACTCTGTGTACTGTGCTGATGTGTTTGTCTCTCTCTTGCTAAGTGCTCTGATATGTTTAGATAGATCTATTGATGCTTTATGCTTATGAGATATGAATGCATGCTAGATATGATACATAATATGCTAAGTGATTAATCTATTGAGTATAACATGATTATCATTGCTAAGTGCTAGATCTGGGTAATTACTGCGATGCTCTGTGCTTTCTGCGAAGTGTATTAATGATTGTATGTTAGGAAATAACTGATGCTAAGTGCACTATAAGCAATATAATCATAGATCTGTGTCCCAACTAAGGTTGCAGACACCTGAGTCCTGCAACCACCCCTGCCTCTACCTCGGGCGAGACTTCATCTGCTTCGTAGGTGTTGCTGAAAGGGCCGATAGTTAGGGCTTTGTTGGTGCGCTCTTGAGCGTTGAACCTTGGGTCTGCCCCTGTGCCAACAAATGGTTTCATTGCCGGGACCTGGAACTGTGATTGCTGGGAACTGAAGAAGAAGAATATTTGTGCGAAATAAGCTCCGTGTGTAGATCTGTTGCCCTAGTGTGCAGTATTATGTTTGACCTGTGAATCTTTGTGATAAGAAAGAAAGGTCAGATCTGAAGAAGAGAGGTCAGATCTGAAGAAGAGAGGTCAGATCTGAAGAAAAAGAAGTCAGATCTGTGAAGAAAAAGGTCATATCTGCAAGAAAAAGGTAAGATATGTAAGCTTTGTGCTTTGATAAAGGTAAGAATAGTTAAAAGTCTTAGATCTGGAAGCTTTGTGCTCTGTAGAAGTAAGATAAGTGAAATTGTTTGTTTCTAAAGCATGGATCTAGGTATGTTTGATAGATTCTATCCTAGATTCAAAACTAGGGAATTAATAGATGAAATAAAGTTTGATATGAATAGATCTGATAAGTATAGTGATAGATATGTTATACCTATGCATAAAAAGAATTTTGGGACTAACCAATGGATGCAGGATCCTAGAAAGAAATTTTTGCAGGCTAACCGTTATGATCCTAGCACACAGTACATGAAAAGTTGGGGAACATTGAAGAGAAAGAGAGGATTAACTCTTTGTTACAATTGCAGAAGGCCCGAACATCTTGCTAAGGAATTCCCTGGGCGAAGACCCAGTTGTCTTTGTTGTAAGTCTATGGACCATGAAGTATTGGATTGACCTAGAATGATTGCTAGGGTTGAAAAGATGAATATAGAGCAAGCAAGAGATCAAGAGACCAAGATTATAGAAGAAACCCAGAAAGAATCAGAAAATATATTGCTACAGATGAGAGATACCTTGAATGACCACCGACATGTTAGGCTATCAGAGATATTCAAGAAGAAAGAACAGATCGAAGTGAGAATAGGAGACTTCGACATTGACTGTGTTTTGGATGAAGAAACACAGGTGAACATTATGACCGAAGGAACCTGGAAAACTATAGGAAAACCTGACATGACCCCTTCATTAGGAGGAATAGGGTTATTCAGAGGAAAGCTGGTAAACCTATGTGGAAATCTCACTCAGATATCTATGAATGCTCATGGAGCTTCGACAGAAGAAGATTTTGAGATTGTTAAGTTCGTGGAGGACAACACCCCGTTTACTATGTTACTTGGTAAACCTTGGATTGAGAAGGATCAAGCCAGAAAACAGGAAGCAAAAAAGGACCTAGAAAAACAGAGACAAGAGTTAAGAGACTTCGTGACTAGAAGGATCACGCAGTTGATTGAAGAACG
>SNQJ01S0125160.1:27061-37714 GCA_010110895.2 Picea sitchensis | reverse complement strand
ACAGGTGAGTGTTGGGGGCCTGTTGGCCCTCAACCAAGTTTTGAGGAATACTTGGTCATATTTGACCGTTTGGTACTTCGACTGCCTATCGATGACGGAGCACATAGCGAAGTGGAGATCACGAGATCTCACCACTTTTTGTGGAACCTTTTTGGGTTTTTTGGGAAATTGTAACGAGAAAGGGATATCGGCCCTTGTTTAGGCCTTTTTCTATGTATAAATGGAGGTCTAGGCCATGTAAGAAAGGGGCCCTGTCTATTCGATGGCTTAGTGCATAAGTTGGATCTATGTGATCAGAAGTCTGTGAGACTGTAAGAGCTCTATGCGTGTTGTACTCTGTGAGTGCTGTAATAAGTGCTGAGTGCTAGAGTGTGAGAAGGCTTAGTGCTTGGATCTACCCAGGGAAAGAGGATCTAGCGAGCTATGCAGATCTCTTGTCCTATGCGGGGTAGGATATTGGAGGCTTAGTGTTGTAACTGCTTGACCAAGATAATATAAAGAAGACTTTGTGGACGTAGCCCCAGGGTGGGGGTGAACCATGGTAACTCTGTGTACTGTACTGATGTGTTTGTCTCTCTCTTGCTAAGTGCTCTGATATGTTTAGATAGATCTATTGATGCTTTGTGCTTATGAGATATGAATGCATGCTAGATATGATACATACGATGCTAAGTGCTTAATCTATTGAGTATAACATGATTATCATTTCTAAGTGCTAGATCTGGGTAATTACTATGGTGCTCTGTGCTTTCTGCAAAGTGTATTAATGAATGTATGTTAAGAAATAACTAATGCTAAGTGTGTTGTAAGCAATATAATCATAGAGCTGTGTCCCAGCTAAGGTTACAAACACCTGAGTCCTGCAACCATCCCTACCTCTACCTCGGGTGAGACTTCATCTTCTTCGCAGATGTTGCCGAAAGGGCCAATAGTTAGGGCTTTGTTGGTGTGCTCTTGAGAGTTGAACCCTGGGTTTTCCCTTGATCCAACACTCTTCATGACTCTTGGAATTCAACTTCAACTTGGACTTTTATTAACTTCAACATGAACTTGAATACACCACCATGAGACTTGAATACATCACCATTACATAGCGTGAAAACTCATAAAGTATCTCCACCATGAGAATCAACATAAATATTGAACTCCTCACACACCATATAAGAGTGTATATTACCATTCATATAATCTCTTAAATATACTAATCCTTTATGAGGATCCTCTCATATGTGCTCTTCCTTGTTACATTTATAAAGGATTGTTTTGAATTTTCAATCAACCCACATTAAATATGCAAACCCTCTAAAATCAATGCACACTATGCCATGCATGGTAAATATTTGCTACTTAAACTCATGGTGAAGAATATGTATGAGGGGTAAGATGAGGGGGGTTACCTTTTTTAGTAGCACAAGAAACTTGGTTTTAAAATTTTTCAATTGGCGGAACATTAATTTTAGAAACTGGTAGGAAGGTTTTATTGGTGGAACACCTTATATAGTATTGTTTTAAATTAGTTTCTGGTAGGTTTAATGGAGTTTTACTATTTTTAGATCTGTTTTTCGCAACCTTGGGAGAAGGTTTGGCGACTAGTATTAGCGGTGTAACCATTGCGATCACAAGGTTTGGCAGAAAGTATTAGCGGTGTAACCACTGTGATCATAGAGTGAAGATTTATGGCACATTTATTGGATGATAAATGTTCTGTATAAGTGGGTTTCTAGGTGGTAGTTTATTTTTTTGTTTTCTGAATAGATCCTTGAGCTGGCTTACTTCCAAACTGTTAATCGTTCTGCTCAAGATGGCATACGAAGTCAGAGTCTCCCGGGGCACTGCAGACGAGGTGTCCTAACAATATGAACATCCCTTCTATACAGATGGGGCACTAAACATCCAAAAAGGTGGAAACCACTACATGAAGAATTTCATTACCTCAGACAAGGCACTAACTGGGCCTTTACTATCTCCTCAAAAGGATTTTTGATCAAGTGAGCAGGGTTTTGGTCAAAACATATACCAGAATGTATTATCATATGGTGTGAGTGGAGAGCCTTAAGAGCATCATTGTCAACAGTTTACGGGTGCGACTATTTTAGAACATTCATCATTTTCTAGTCTGTTTTCGGGACGGGGTTCTAAGAAACTCGGAAGGCCATTAGGGGGAGTGGTAACACAGACTAATAGGGAAGTGGTTTCCCCTGAGCAGATGGGAAAATACAAAACTTTTTTTAGTGAAAGGAAGGATAACAAACAAAGGGAGAGATTGTGGTTGAAGGAGAAGCAAAAAAAGAAGGTGACATAGGCCTGGAAACCCAAGAAAGTTAGACAGAGGTTGGTAATAGGCATGGACGTGGGTTTGGAAGAAATGATTAACTTATCACTCTGCACGTTAGTTGGGAGGTTTGCGTATAAGACTATGTGTGATATCTCGTTCTTGACTTGGATGAAGCAAACTTGGATACCCATCATTGGGTACGAACTAGAATACCTTACCTTGCCTTCTGGTTGGTTCAGTCTAGTATTCAATCTCCCAGAAGATGCAAATACTATTCTAAATGGTTTTTGGGACTATGAGGGTGGAATCGTCATGATAAAAAGGTGGTGCACTCATTTCGACCCTGCCATAGAGTACTTCATCTTTCTACATGTCTGGGTTCTGTTGCTTGGACTGCCACTCAACTTGTGGAATAAGAATGCCTTAAAGGCCATTGGGAACCTGATAGGAAGTTTTCTTAAATATGATGAAAAGGGACTTCAAAATCTAGATAAACACATGGCGCGTATATTGGTTGAAGTGTATATCCATGCAAGTCTTATAGAATCACTTGAACTAGAGTGGAGAGGACAAGTGATGATGCAACGACTTGACTACTAGGGTTTGCCTTTTTGTTGTAGTTCTTGCAGAAGGACTGGGAATCTTTGACATGATTGCCCTTCATGGAAAGGGTCTGGAGATGTGGAGGAATCTATGGAAACACAGGTCAATGACTTGTACATGAGTGATGGGGTGATGCATGAACATCATAAGAAGCCAGCAAAGCAAGCGCAAAGGTGGAAGACAACTTGAAACACACCAGCGCACATTTTGAAAATGTTTTAAATTTAAATGAAGAAGAATTTATGTAATAGATGAGAGAGAGTATCTACATTTGTGTTTTGGAGATTGTAAACAGATATTGAGAGTTACTCTCATCTGTCGAAAATGAAGGCATTTATTGTAATTTATGAAAAGTTGTTGTATCTTTTATTTCAGATTAGATATGTTGTAGTGTAGGAGGGAAAACGGATAGAAAGACACCCTCACTTGTATCATGGTAGAGAGGAATTCAGAATTTCTGTAAGCTGTAGAGCTGTAGAGAGGATTTCAAAATTTCTATAAGCTGTAGTGTTGTAGAGGGAAAGAACACAAAGAAGAACCCATATACAGGAACACTTGAGTTAATATATGAATGCTTTGACTCAATTTCATGGTATTATTATGCTTACTGTTCACATCTGTTGAATGGTATGTTTACAATGTTTTGTTTCTCTGTTATGCATTTATTTCAATGTTGTGTGTGTATGAATACTCTTGATTCCATGATGAATGTATGAAATCTGTGAGGAGAGAAGAATGAGTTTCAATTGTTTCTCTTCCTGAGAATTCTTGCAAAGAGTGCAGTGAACGTCCACAAGGTGTGCGTTGATGAGGGTCTGAGTTTTATCTCATAAATCTCAGGAGGGATACCATTGTTCTCATACCAGTAGAAGTGTAGGATAACACAATGCCATGCAAGGCATGCGCAGGCGGAGTGAAGTCTTAGACTTTATCAACTGAGGAGGAAGGTTGAAGGATTGTTGTTGCAAGGAGTGCATAGAGTCAGAGGATCAAATAACTAGAGGTTATTTGCGAATGTCGCAAGGAGTGCGTGCAAAATCACTAAGGAAGCCCTAGAGTTTGCAAGAAAAAGATCAGGAGGGAAAGAACCTTGAAGAGTTCAAGGGAAGGCAAGTGTCGAGGCCACTCAATAGGAAGAAAGCTCAGAAGAGTTGACGCTAGAGCGTTCAGTGGAGGAATATTGAAAGCTGGAATGGACGGTGGAGTTGCTTCAAGGAGAAGTGTCGATTTGTCGTGGGCCGTTGGATATCATAGACCAGTGGAGAGATTAAGGCCGAGTGTTTCTTAGTACTCATAAGCTCAGGAGGAATAGAGGCCATTAGATTCAGATCAATGAGGGTCGTTGATCTCACATCCTTGAATTTTTCCGTTTCAAAATTCGAATAGTGGAGGAAGCTGTGACTCAGAATCGAGAGTCGTGGACACCCAAGTCACAAAGTCCCGAAAAAACTAGGACCGTCAGATCGTGAGTAGCAGAGAACCGTCGATCTGTGGCAAGGGGTTGTTGTGGTTTCAGAAGTCGGCAAAAGGATTTGTTGCATCGCAAAACGCTGATACACGAAATCCTGGTTGCCGAAAATACTAGACCCCAATTCATAGTCAAAGGTCACATCAGAGAAAAGTTAAGGGAGGAATCAAATTCCCGTTGGCCTTTTCGGGTTTCATGGATTTTCGAGACAGGACGATTCACATCTAGGATTGCGAAGTCGCAAAAGATGAAATACCCATTTGAGCAAAGGTTGTGGTCATATAATATATCACATGGGAGTGAGTTGGTGCTTAGCGTTTCTTCGCATGGGCGCAGCTCCAAAGAAGGACCCGTGGTTACAAACTAGTGTGTGTGAGTGATTTTCCTACAGGGAGATTAGATAGTCAATCAAAATATTGGGGATATTAAGAACGATCCTAAGACTGGGAGGTCACGCAAAACTTGCTGAGGTGGGGGTGCTACGTCAGAGTGGTATCAGAGCATAGTCTACAATTTTATTTTTGTTTTCTGCGGGGAACAGATTGAAACAATGCCGCCAAGAAGGAGAGAAAGAACAATGCCCAATCCAACTGTGGAAAGGGAGATGAGAGAACTCCGTGCTCGACTAGATGCTATGGAGACAACACAAAGATGGACAATTGATGTTGGAGATGCCAGTGAAGCCGAAAGTGAAAATGAGGTTGGAGCTGAAGAAGAAGTCGCAGCTGAAAACGCTGTAGACAAATGTCTATTCTGAGCTGTTGCAAGAATCAGAGCCAGAGAAAAGATAGACATTCTGATGTATGAAGGTAACTCAGACGTTGAAGAGCTGCTAGATTGGTTTAGGGCTTTGGATAAATACTTCAACTATGAGGATCTCAAGGAAGATAAGAAAGTTAAACATGTTGTCACTAGACTTAAAGGGCATGCAACACTGTGGTGGGATGAACTGCAGGCTGATAGGCATTGCAAAGGAAAGAAAAGAATCAAAAGTTGGGATAGGATGGTTGAAAAAATTAAAGCCAAGTTTATACCCAGAGACTACCAGATCAATCTGTTTCGAAGAATGCAAAACTTGAGACAGAAGATGATGATAGTGAAGGAGTACACTGAAGAGTTTTACAGGCTCAACATTAGAGCAGGTCATCGAGAAAGTGATGATGAAAAGGTTTCTAGATACATGAATGGTCTGAGATATGACATTCAAGATGAAATAAGCATGATGACAATCAGAAATGTTGAAGATGCTTATCAAATGGACCTGAAGGCTGAAGAAAAATTGGCCCGAAAGAAAGGTCAAAGAGGCCGAGGTCGAAGTCAGAGAAGAGGCAAAGCGATTTCCCAAGATAGGACTTAGAAGCCGAAGGAAGAAGAAAAGAAACCTCATACTCACCTTGAAAGGGAGGAAGTTCACAGGGAGGACAATATGCTGATAGAAATACTTTTCCATGAGCCAGAGGAAGATGAAGAGGCAGAGGAGGTGAGATAAAATGTTTTTTCTGTGGTAAGATCAAACATAAATCCTTCGAATTCCCTAATAGAAAAAGGGATGGAGGAGAAGCTCACATTTCAGAAGAACAAAGGTGAAATGTTGAGGCAGAAGATGCAGAAGGTGGAAGATCCTTAATGATGCAAACAATTCTCTTGAAACCAGAGAAACAAATAGAGAATCCAGTACAAAGAAACAATTTGTTCAGAACTGCTTGCAAGACCAAGGATAGGGTATGCAAGGTAATAGTGGATAGTGGGAGCACATATAATCTAGTATCCACAGAGATGGTGGACAAGATGGAATTGGAGACTGTTGCACATCCAAGCCCATACAAGGTTTCATGGTTGCAAAAGGGACATCAGGTAACTGTCACTAAACAATGCTTTGTTGAATTTAAAATAGGGGGATATAAGGATGCAATTTTATGTGATGTTATTCCCATGGATGTCTGTCATCTTTTGTTGGGAAGACCGTGGCAATATGACAAGAATGTTGTTCATGATGTGAGAAAGAACACATATACCTTGGAGAAAAATGGTAGAATGCATATGTTGCTGCTAATTAAAGACAAGGAGGCAAAACCAAAGGTAAGCAATACTATACATCTCATGAGTGGGAAGGAGCTTCTTGAGGAAGTCAAGAAAGAAGAAGACATGCAGTTTGCGGTGGTAAGAAAACCTAGAGTCATCTTAACCAATACCAAGATAGATGATCTACCTGAGGAAATTCAGGAACTGCTAGAGGAGTTCGCTGATATAGTGGTGGACGAATTACCTTGTTTGTTGCTGCCCATCAGGAGCATAAGTCATCACATTGATCTTATACCTGGAGCAAGTTTACCAAATAAGGTTGCGTACAGATTTACGCCGCAGGAGAATGAAGAAGTCAAAAGATAGGTCCAGGATTTGATGGACAAAGGATTGGTTAGAGAAAGCTTGAGTCCATGCGCTGTACCTACAGTGTTAATCCCAAAGAAAGATGGTGGTTGTAGAATGTGTACAGACTCGAGAGCTATAAACAAAATCACCATCAGGTACAAATTTCCTTTACCGAGGATGGATGACTTGATGGATTGCTTGAGTGGAGCAAAGTTTTTTTCAAAAATTGATTTGAAAAGTGGATATCATCAGATTAAAATGAGGGAAGGTGATGAATGGAAGACAACATTAAAAACAAATGAAGGATTGTATGAATGGCTTGTCATGCCATTTGATTTGACGAATGCGCCAAGTAATTTTATGAGGCTGATGAATGAAGTCTTGAAAGATTTCATAAGAAAGTTTGTAATCGTATATCTTGATGATATACTGATCTTCAGTAAGACTGAAGAATAACACCTGAAGCATTTAGCTGCAGTGATGAGGAGATTACAACAAGAGAAATTGCTGATCAATTTGAAGAAGTCATCCTTCATGAAGACAACACTCATTTATTTGGGTTTTGTAATCTCTTGGAACAAGTTGAAAATGGATCCTAAGAAAGTAAAGGCAATCAAAGATTGGCCATTTCCGAAGAGTGTCTTTGAAGTTCGAATCTTCCATGGATTGGCTAGTTTTTACAGGATTTTCATCAGAAATTTCAGTGAGATATGTGCACCGATGATGGACACAGTCAAGAAAAGACACAAATATTTTCATTGGACAGAGGAAGCAAAGAAGAGTTTCAGGTTGCTGAAGGAAAGGATAATTGGACAACCAGTTCTGGTTCTACCATATTTTAGCAAGACATTTCAAGTGAGATGTGATGCAAGTGGATTTGCAATTGGAGTGGTCTTAAGCCAAGACAACATGCCAATTGCATACTTCAGTGAGAAGTTGAATGATGCAAAGCTGAAATATTCCACGTATGAGAAGGAGTTTTATGCAGTCATACAGGCGTTGAAAAAATGGAGGAATTACTTGGTTCCAAAAGAGTTTGTCTTGTATAGCAACAACCACGCATTACAATTCATAACTCGACAGGAAAAATTGAACCAGAAGCATGCAAAATGGGTTGAATACATGCATAATTTTACTTTTGTTATAAAGCATATTTCTGGAACTGCTAACAAATTTGTTGATGCTTTGAGCAGGAAGTGTTTGATTCTGCAGGAGTTCAGAGTGAAGACCTTAGGTTTCGATAACCTCACGGATATGTACAGAGATGATGCAGATTTCAAAGAAGCCTATGAAGCATGTGAGAATCCAGTTCTCAGAGATAGAAGCCAATGGACTGAATATATGATTCATGATGGACTGCTCTTCAGGTGTAATCGATTGTGTATTCCGAAGAGTTCTATGAGAGAGAATCTTTTGAATAAAAATCATAGTGGAGGATTGGATGGACATTTCGTCCATGAAAAAACGTTCGCACAACTAAATGGCTCATATTATTGGCCAGGGATGAAAACAAATGTCAAGAAATTTGTGAACAGGTGCAGAATTTGCCAGCACGTGAAGGGAAAGAGACAAAATACAGGGTTGTATTAGCCATTTCCAGTACCAGAGAGGCCATGGGATGTGGTAAGTATGGATTTTGTGTTACAAATGCCAAGGACACAAAGAGGTTGTGACTCGATATTTGTGGTAGTCGATAGATTTTCTAAAATGGCACATTTCATACCATGTCAGAAAACCAATGATGCAACTCACATTGCAAATCTATTTTTCAAAGAAGTTGTTAAACTTCACGGCTTACCCAGGAGTATTGTATCGAACAGGGATACCAAATTTGTTGGTAGTTTTTGGAGAACCCTATGGAAAAACCTGGGGACTAATTTATCTTTCAGCTCAACATACCATCCTCAGACAGATGGGTAGACTTAGGTAGTAAACCAAATCTTGGGAGATTTATTAAGGAGTTTGGTGGATGAACATCCTAGTCAGTGGGATCAAATTCTGCCACAAGCAGAATTCAAATATAATGATTTACCAAACCAGAGCACAGGACAAATCCCATTCCAGATAATGTATGGAATGCAACCGAGAGGAGTATCTGACTTGAGGGACTTAGAGAAGAGTGAATTCAGAAGTGCTAGCGCAGAGTATTTTGCACCGGAAATGCAAGAACTCCATAGTAAGATTAAGGAGTGATGGAAAAATTCCAACCAGAAATGTAAGCGTAGAGCAGATCAACACAGAAGAGAAATTCATTTCGAAGTAGGTGATTTGGTCCTGACGCATCTCAGAAAAGAAAGGTTCCCAAGGGAAACATACAATAAGCTGAAGATGAAGAAAATTGGACCGTGTAAAATCATAAGGAAGTTTGGGGCAAACACTTATGAGATTGAATTACTAGATGGGGTAGGAATATCGCCCATATTCAACATAGCAAATCTGTACCCTTATAGAGCCGATGAAACAGGAAGAGGGAGATCCGAGGATCAGAAGGAAGTTCAATGGGTTAAACAAATGCCTGTAGCTAGAAGGCCGCAGATAAATAAGATAATTGACTAGAGAGTTAGCAAGAAGACCCAAAGAAAGACATATTTTGAATATTTGGTCAAATGGAAAGGACACCCAATTGAGGATGCCAGTGGGGAAAGTGAATAAAATATCCAAAGACATGGATAGATGCTGCAGGAGCTCATGAACATGAGTTCATGAATTTTCTAGCCAGAGGAGTATGATGCAGGAGCATCATAAGCAACCAACAAAGCAAGCGCAAAGGTGGAAGACAACTGGAAATGCACCAGCACACTTTTTGAAAATGTTTTAAATTTAAATGAAGAAGCATTTATGTAATAGCTGAGAGAGCGTATCTACATTTGTGTTTTGGATATTGTAAACAGATCTTGAGCGTTTCTCTCATCTGTCGAAAATGACGACATTTATTGTAATTTATGAAAAGTTGTTGTAGCTTTTATTTCAGATTAGATAGCTTGTAGTGTAGGAGGGAAAACAGATAGAAAGACACCCTCGCTTGTATCACGATAGAGAGGATTTCAGAATTTCTGTAAGCTGTAGAGCTGTAGAGAGGATTTTAGAATTTCTATAAGTTGTAGAGCTGTAGAGAGAAAGAACACAGAGAAGAACCCATGTACAGGAACACTTGAGTTAATATATGAATGCTTTGACTCAATTTCATGGTATTATTATGCTTACTGTTCACATCTGTTGAATGGTATGTTTATAGTGTTTTGTTTCTCTGTTATGCATTTATTTCAATGCTGTGTGTGTTTGAATACTCTTGATTCCATGATGAATGTATGAAATCTGTGAGGAGAGAAGAATGAGTTTCAATTGTTTCTCTTCCCGAGAATTCCTGCAAAGAGTGCAGTGAACGTTCGCAAGGTGTGCGTTGATGAGGGTCTGAGTTTTATCTCAGAAAGATCAGGAGGGATACCATTGTTCTCATACTAGTAGAAGTGCAGGATAACACAATGCCGTGCAATGTGTGCATAGGCGAAGTGAAGTATTATACTTTATCAACCGAGGAGGAAGGTTGAAGGACTGTTGTTGCAAGGAGTGCACAGAGTCGGAGGAACAAATAACCAGAGGTTATTTGCGAATGCCACAAGGAGTGCGTGCAAAATCACTAAGGAAGCCCTAGAGTTTGCAAGAAAAATCTCAGGAGGGAAAGAACCTTGAAGAGTTCAAGGGAAGGCGAGTGTCGAGGCCACTCAACAAGAAGAAAGCTCAGAAGAGTTGATGCCAAAGCGTTCAGTGGAGGAATATTGAAAGCTGGAATGGACGGTGGAGTCGCTTCAAGGAGAAGTGTCGATTTACCATGGGCCGTTGGATCTCGTAGACTAGTGGAGAGATTAAGGCCGAGTGTTTCTCAATACTCATAATCTCAGGAGGAATAGAGGTCGTTGGATTCAGATCAACGAGGGTC
>SNQJ01S0125158.1:26511-45988 GCA_010110895.2 Picea sitchensis | reverse complement strand
TTTTATAGAAGTGTGTTTTTAACAGAAATAGCAATCTGAGCCTTTGAGTACTAGACTGTTTGCTTCTGTTTATGATTCCATAGGAAATGCTCAGTTTTGAGTTAGTCATCAGAATTCAAATGCTTAGAATAAGTGTGAGCTTTATTTTTAGGATAGCATTCGAATAAAGACTAGACGCTTGCCTGCACATACTGTGTATCAGCTCGAAGTATACCAACCCTGGTTTGACAATTTAGTGATTCAGGACACTTAAAAGCTACAATTTAGCAGCCTGACAGGAACACTGCAGCCTGTGTGGTGTCTTGATAGTATTTCACCAACTGGCACAAATGTTCCAATTCCTTCAGGGCTGCAGCCAACTCCTCTTCATCTCTTTTAGCTCTGTCCAGGGTGGCATATGTGATTTCCATCCCTGTGTCGATGAGTTCGTACGTCTTATCATGCTCTATGTTAATGAGATGTTCCTCTGTAGTGATGATAATGGAGTGATCTAAAGTGATCCTCCTCTTCCTGGTGGTTTTCTGGATGATAGCCTTCCTTTTTTGATCATAAGCTATGACATGTATTTCGGCTAATTCGTTCATAGGTTTGGGGATTTCCTGATCCCCCCAAGTAAGTGTATTTCCCAGACTCCCGATGGTATATAATCATTCAATATCGGGTTATTGAAATTCATCTCTGTGATCAAAAGGCTCGACTTATGTCTGTCCCTCATCATGGGTTTGAGTACCGATTGAAATTGAAGCATCGAGGGTATTCTCGGTACTTACTTGATCCTTGGTCGTCGGGATGTTGGTTTCCTATTATGGAGCCCCTTCCTTTGGTTTGCCTGACCCTTGCTAATCCTTCAAACTGTTCACTTGAGTCTCTAGTGCATTGGGTAGTTGAGTCTCTAAGACACTTTCAACTTCTTGTTCTTTATGTTGAAGACCTTGAGCTTGAGTGTCGGGAACTGGGGATGATGTCTTCTTTGGTTCCTTTTCTTATTTGATATGTACCGAGGTCACAAGAGATACCTCTAGGCTCTCATCATCATCATATATATTTATCAGATCACTTAAGGGGTTTGATGCATTGGCCCTCCCCGATGCTATGATAGTCTCTAGCTAAGCCAAAACACCTGTCAATGATCCAATCAGTGGCGTTGTTAATTCAGGGTCATCTAACCCAGTAATTTCATCAAGGTATATGAATTCAGGGCCGCTTGGTCCCATCTATCTTTCATTCGGGTTGTCGGTAGGGAGCCTTGCCACATTTATCATGTATGGGTCATATTACATCTGATCAATTATCCACTATGCATGTTCTAAAATGAGTAACCCCCTCTCCCACGCATCCTGAGCCTCGGGGAGACTTATATATTACATCAGGGTTACCTGGGGAATCTCTGTTGTTTTGACTGCTACCTAGGGGGGCTCTGCTACTTATTTCACTATCATTTCTTCCCTAGCCCTGAGGCCCCCTTGAGTCGATTGTTCTAGGATCGAAATATGTTCATCGAGGTTCATGGCTCTGAACTTAGTCATCTTAGGGTCGACCATCCTTGCCACCACTTCATCCCAGTATTGGGTATTTTCAGTGAAGACCTCATCTTCGAATTTACATTGGGTGTATTTCCAACAGGATGACACTTGCGATGCATGATTCAAGACTAGACCCCTTGGGTCATGTTTGTGGAAATGACTGGTCTGGAATCAAAACCCCAATTGGCCCAGTCCTTCCTTCTTTTCTTGAGCGGTGTCTCTTACTAGGTAAAAACCTATATGGAATCCATAAGGTATAAATGTCTGGTTCTTATCTTTAACCAGAGTAGCATTGTAACCTTGTAGGATGGTTTGGTAGAAGAATTCCCCCACAACAAACTGGTCAGGGACATGTGCTGGTAGGAGATGAGGTGCTCCAGTGGCCCTGAATACCCTAATGTAGGTATCGCGTTCGTCCAGATACCAGTGACCAACCTTTTCTATCACCTTTTTTTTCATAGCCGATAACCTCGGGCACTCTTTCTTGAAAAGAATAAAATGAATGTGCACGATGAATTCATCGCAGATGAGGGAGTAGGATATTTTGTACCTGTTCTCCCATAAAATGCTGAAGTAAAAATGAACTGGGAGTTTTGAGACATGCCAACTCAAGTTTATTCTGGCAAAGACATTTCTGGCACACATGAGGTCCAATAAATACGAAGCCATGTAAAAGGATGGAGTCTCTCCTTCTTTCAGCGTCTGAGCCTGTTGTATGCAGATGCTCAGATTCTTTGAAATGATGGCTCCCCAGTTGAACGCTCTCTCGAAAATGGCCACTGTGTAAGATAGAGGAAACCATGCATATGAAAACCTGGAACAATCTTTCTCCCCTTACAACCGAAAGATGAGGGCCATTAGATAGATATACGAATCCCTTATGTTGGTCATCTAGTACCAGCCGAAGGTATGATTGGTTTACTTTTTATCTTATCTCCACCATGAAGCCATCACTCGACCGGTGTCATGGCGCTCGTATAATTTTATGACGAAATCGGTGTTCAGTCGCCCCTTTGGGTCTCTAATCTTGTAATAACTCTGCACCTCTATCGGAAGGAAAAACCCCACACACTCGCCATTTTCGTCATTGATCAATCACTTCTGTGTGTCCATGTGGTAGATGAGCCATTGCAGTAGTTCTTTACAGGGAAACATCAGGGTTATGCTCGCTATCATGTGCAGGGATGACCATAGGTTATTTGGAAAAACTTGATCATCAA
The DNA here is from genome assembly GCA_010110895.2 of Picea sitchensis. Lineage (NCBI taxonomy): Eukaryota > Viridiplantae > Streptophyta > Pinopsida > Pinales > Pinaceae > Picea > Picea sitchensis. The sequence continues at coordinate 43,245 of SNQJ01S0125158.1, read as the reverse complement.
TATTTCTCATGTCAGGGTCATTGTGCAGGATATATTCTGAGAATTCTTCCCAAATGATTTTCTTGAAGAGTTTTCCCCAATGCGGGAGTACCACCTTTCCCCCTATGTTTGCCTCTGTGTATCCAAAGGTTAGAGGTTAAATGAAATCCTTCTTGGTAGATGTCCTGATGACTGGTTCCAGCCTTGGAGAAAATTCTAATTGTTTTTTGGCCACTGGGAAAGAGCCTTCTCCTACTTCTGGTTCATTTAGCGTTGGTGTTCTCAGAGATTGCCTGGTATTTGGTTTTCTCAGAGGCATTGTTTCTATGATTGAAACAATCCTTTAGGGCCTTTGTACAGAGCGACATTGGATAAAAATGTATATATGAAGTGGAAACATGAAAAATCTAGACTGGTACATACCTCCAACGCTTGCTAAACCTTGTAGTTTGAAACTCACGGGATCTCAAAAGATTTTGAATTGCTCATCTTGCTCCTTTGGATGCTCTGAAACTCCTTTGCATGCATAATGGTCTCGTTTAAAATGGATCAAGAGAATTTAAATAGGGAAGAACTTACTGTGTCATAGCAACCAATTAATTCAGGTGATGAGTGAAATTCAAACAAATCTATCGTCGAATCTCTACAATTTAATTCATCGTGGTTTGACGGAAGAGGTGAGGAGGGTTATTTGTTCTATCGGTAATTTCAAATGGGATTTTTATTTGCACACGAAGTAGCAACTAATGTGATATTTTGAATTAATTAGTCTCTTAAATGCTCTGAATCTAAACGTATCCAGCGCTAAAACGTCCCATCGTGTCGCTTTCCTAGTGGGCGGATCGAGGATCAACAATGTGTTATGATTGTTTTCATTGATATCCTTTTGTGAAAAACCTCCAACACCAATCGATTTCATCATATGGTGTTGGTGTGGAAAAAATGGATTGGGACACGTGGCAATGAAGACCGATGACTTAACTCGCGAGTATGAGTCAAAGTCAAGACTTTCTTGAAGTTGTGCGTTCTTAAAATAAACATGTGATCGTCGATTACAAAAAGGTATCGGGGATCAACGATCGGGGATAAACCTATCATGTATTTTCCTTTGGGTTAGAATCCTCGAAAAATTTTCGATGCCAAAACACTTCGGGAATCAGTGATTAGGGAAAAATCCTTAGCATGGTCGCAATGTTCATCGTGCTTCAGGTTTCTCCGATTCCAACAAGCGTGTCGGGTATCAGCTATTGACGATATTGTTTCCTTTCCTTTTAAACATTACTCCCTTCACCTTTTACTGATGTCGAAAGGGGATCGATTGTTAGCTATCTCCAAATGTGATACTTGTCATGAAACAAAACTTCCCTTTCACTGATACCAATGAAGATCGACGCTCGACAATCGAGTCTTTCTGAGTGTTTCCTTTTTACCCTTTAATTTCTTCTTATGTTGAATCTTTGAGCGCGTCGGGTGAAGTGTTTTGGTTGTTGATTCTTCATTTAAGTGTTAATCCCCTTCTATTTCATGTAATTTTAAGAGTTAAACAAACTTGAAAAGATAATTAGAAATAAGAGAACAAGTAAAGACAAAACATTTCTCAAAAGAAAATTTAATTCAACTTGTGCAAAGATTAAGTGGTACCCAAAAAGAAAAAAATTGACATAGGAATTTTAGGGTGTGTTGAGTGCTCAACAAATGGTGACTTACTGGGAGAAAGAAGAAATTATGTTCCTTCCTTGGGCTCGGTTGATGAAAAAGTTGATTAGGAACTTAACTGGTTTTCATCAGAGCCTCTTTTACCTTTGCATTTAGAGTTTCCCCGATTGATGCATTTGGGCCTGCATGTGGGGTTTTTTAACCTTTATTCCACCTTCTGTTCTTGTAACCTTGAACCATGCCCTCTTTTGACAAGAGTTCAGTAACGCATTCACTGGCATTAGGCCTTTTAGTTATGCTCATTCATTTTCTATGGTGTTGCTCTGCTACGAGCAAGCGTCCATAGCCCCGGTGGAGTTACCTCGACATCACAGACCTTGCTCTGCTGCCAATGAGCGTGCATAGCCCTGGTGGAGATATACGCATACCCTCTCCTACTATGTGCTCATTTGATATAGTTGACTTGTATTTCGACAAAATTCCCTAACCAAGCAGGAAAGGATGATGTTTGTTATTTGAAAAAAATGAGATGGTTAAGGTGAAACTCACTAGCTCTATCTCTAAGGTGCATGTAGTCATTTCCTTCTTACCATATTTCCCTTAAGGTTTTACCAAAACACTAAGAAGACACTTCCTCATTTCTCCAAAGTTGTCCATCTGCGTAGGTTAGATAGAGAATCCCTTGAAACAAATGGAGGTTCCTCAACGTTTCTTGTGTTTGTATGTGAGCGTCAAGTTAGGAAGAGAGTTTTATATGTTGCATGATTTGAGGTCAACCATTTTCTTTCTAAACAAAATATTTCAAAATCTTAGAAGAACGATCAAAAGATTAAAAAAACGTATAAATGAAAAAAGACAAATTGACGCATCAAAAATGAACAAAAAATTTATTATATATATATATATATATATATATATATATATATATAATGAAAATATTGTTTCAGGGCTTGGCCATTTACTGGGAGAGAGTCAAATTTTCCCCTCAGATTCTGTAGTCGATATGTGCCTAACCCAATCTTCTTGGCCACCTGGAAAGGTTTGAGCCATAGATTTTGAAACTTGGAATGTTTTCCTTTAGACTCATTTTCTTTGTCCCATTTCAGGACTAGGTCCCCTACCTCAAAATTCTTCTCTTTAGCCTTATGCTTATCAAACAACCTTTTAACTATCTGTTGGTGGGCTATGAATTTTGACTTAGATTTCTCCCTTTCTTCTTCTAACATGAGCAAGGTGTCAATTCTTTGTTGTAAGATTGAGGAGGAATTCCCTCTAGACTCCTGAGCAAGTTGAAGAGATGGAAGATATAACATGTTCGGGAGAATGGATTCCTATCCGTATACTAGAAAGTATGGGGAATTCCCTATCCCTTCCTTGGGTGTAACTCTATCTGCCCATAAAGCATTATGGGGTATATTATGCCAATTCCTCTGGGTGTTTGCAACTGTTTTCTTCAATATCCTCACCAGGTTATTATTAGTTGATTATGCCACTATGTTTCCCTGTGGATAATAATTTGCAGAGTATCTAATTATGATTCCTTTGTCTAGGGAAAACTCTATTAATAAGGTGGAAGAAAAATAAGTTGCATTATCAAAAACAAGAATAGAAGGGACACCAAACCTTGTGATTAGTTGTTGTTTTATGAATTGGATTACCACCTTCTCCTTTACATGAGTCAGAGGGATGGCATCTACCCATTTCATGAAGTAGTCAATGGGAGTAAGTATGTACTTATGTTGTTTTGAAGAACTTGGTGTAATTTATCCTATGATATCTAACCCTCTTTGCTCAAAAGGCCTAGAAATGGTCACCGGTTGGAGTGAGACCGCTTCTCTCTTCTCTCTCCCAATGCTTGTTTGACAATTTTTAAAGTTTTTAGCATATGTGTGAGCATCCTTGAACAAAGTGGGCCAATAATAGCTAGCTCTTGGTATCTTATGAGTGGTGGTGTCTCCTGCAAAATTTTCATCGACAGGGCCATCATGGAGCTCCTTCAGAACTTTATCTGCATCTTCATGTTCGAGGCATATTAAAAGTACCCCATCATAATTAACCCGGAAGAGTACCAAATTTATGAGGTGATACTGTGTAGATTTTAACCTGAGAGCTCTCCTTTCCCTAGGTTTGAGGTTTTTTGGACAAGTCCCATGGTGTAGGATGTTGGTTGTGGAGTCTGATTATCTTCCTAATTCAGAGGTCTTTTGTTTTCAGCCGTGTTTATAACCCATGAAGATTTTACACCCCAAAAGTATGTAAACTCTTCCACGGGTTCATTGTAAATGTATATTGTAATTTCATTGTAAATATGGACCATTCATTATAAGGTCACAGATCTGACGGTAGAAGTTATGTTAGGGTTTTTTGCCCTAGAAGGCAACCCTCTTTTGTGAGGGAAATGTATTGCATCTTTGTATGATTGGGAACATTGTATTTTGAGATGAGAGACTGTGAGCGAAAGAAGAGGAAGTTACAGTGGGTTTGTTGTAGGTTGTATCCCTTCATATGTTGGATAATAATAAAAGGAGGACCTGGAAATTTCCCTGGTGGACTTAGCCCACACTGGGTGAACCACGTAAATCTGTGTCTCTATTGTATTGTGTATCTTCTGTGTTTTGTTTCCACATTTGTTTTATTTTATTTCTCCATGGTCTTGTTTTTCTAGCATAGGAGATAAGTCAGTTTCTCATACCAAGACTATTGTCCTGGGGAAATGTATGAAGCTTCACCACACCATAATGCCATTTCATTCTCCCATCCGAGGTCTTCATTTACTTGGTTGTGAGCTTCAGTTTCCAGTTTTCATAACCCTTGTCCTTTAACTAGTTTAGCAGGTTTTATGTCTAGATCAAATTATTGGACTACTACCATCCAGTTCCCTCTTCTTCCCCCCATCTCTTGTTGAGTAAACAGGGATCAGACTGCGGGGTGAGGCATGATTACTTTGGTATGGTTCTTGAGGATGTAATATCTGAAATGTTTTACTGCTTTATAAACCACATAAGCGTGTTTATCTATAGCAGAATAATTGAGTTCAACACCTTGGAGGTTAGTATTGATGAACAATATTGGAGCTTCATTTTTTTCATCATCCATCTAAGTTAATACTTCGGCTAACGATTGGTTGGAGGCAAAAGTATAAAGGAAGAAATCCTTGTTGAAATCGGGACTTCGTAGCACTGGGGCTTGAGATATTGTAGTTTTAATCTTGTTGAAAGCCTTCTTTCATTCATCATCCCATTTAAAATCAACATCCTTATGAATCATTTTTTGTAGGGGTTTGATAGTTTCCACGAAATCGGGGGTGGATTTCCTTACAAAATTGATTTTTTCGAAGAACGATTGCATATCCATTTTTTTGTGAGGTAACAAAAGTTGAGTTATACCCTTTATCCTTTCTGGATCTATGCGAATGCCTACTTGAGATATAATGTGACCTAACAACTTACCTTCCTTGACATCGAAAACAATTTTCTTAGGGTTTAAGGATATGCTATATTTCCTACACCTCTCGAAAATCTGGGTCAAGTGTTGGATGTGATCTTTTCTGTTATTTGAATACATAGTCACTTCGTCCAAGTAAACTACTACACACTTGTTGATCAATCCCTGAAATGCTACATCCATGGCCCTCTAGAAGGTCACTCATGCATTTATTAACCCCAAAGGCATACGTTTGTAAGCGAAAGTTACCCACTTGGTTCGGAAGGTAGTTTTTAAGTGGTATTATTTTGAGACTAGAACCTGGTTGTAACCTGAGAAATCGTCCAGCAAGGAGAAAATCTCAAAGCCAGACACGGTCTGCAAGAGATGTTCTATCAGTGGGACTGGGTAGTTGTCCTTTTCTAAAGCTCTGTTAAGGTTTCTAAAATCTACGCATAGGTGATTCTCCCCAGAATTTTTCCTTATAGGAATCACATTTTCTACCCATTCAGAATGTCTAACCTGGAAGATAATTTTGGCATCTAACAGTTTGTTTAACTCCTAACACATGAGAGGCTCCAGGGATGGGTGATATTTTCTGAGCTTGTGTTGGAAGGGTTTCACTGCAGGTTTTAACGGGATAGTGTGTTGAATGATACAGGTATCATAAGTTTTCAGATATCAGTAGGACCACACAAAGACATATTGATATTGTCTGAAGAGTTGCAGATAGGCCTTCCTTTCCTCTCTAGATATTTTCTTGCCAAGGTTACTTTTTTTGGGTTTTTCGGGGTTCCGAGATTTATAGTTTCATGCATGAGACAGTAACTACCGGTCCTCACAATTTTTTACCCCTTAAATCTTTCTTTTCAGTCAAAAAGGTTTTCTAAATTAGCTATTCCCTTTGGTATCGTGTGATACTTTGATTTGTCGATCGACGGATTTATATGAGGGTTGGTTTCCGTCGATTGTTCCTGGAATACTTCATCGTCAATGGAAAAATCTTTAAAATTATCTTGGTTAGTCAGAAATTTTATGATCTGTTCATCTCCTCCAAATACCTTCTGATGCAGGAGCATTGCGAGCAAGTGCAAAAAGCGGAAGACAGCCGTAAATGCACTAGCACACATTTTGAAGAATGTTTTGAATTTGAATGAAAGGAGCATTTATGTAATAGCTAGGGAGATGTATTTGCATTTATGTTTTGGAGATTGTAAAATAGATCATGAGTGTTTCTCTCATCTGTCAGATATGGACGAATTTATTTATATTGAATGTAAAGTAGGTAGATTTTAATCCTGATTAGATAACTAGAACTGTAGGAGGGAAAACGGGTAAAAGGACACCCTCGCTTGTATTAGAGGGGAACTTTTGTTCTAGTTGAAAGACCAGGTGAGCAGAGAAGGAAATCCTGAGATGGTAAATTGTATAAGATGATAGTTTTTAGAACTTATGTACAGAAGCCTTTGGATTAATATAAGAAAGCTTTGATCCAAGTTCTGTGTGTTGTGATGAATACTATGTATATATTTTAAATGGTAGGTTACAGTTTGTTTACATTTTCTCTGCTATGCATTTGATTTAATGATGCGTGTATGTTCATGATTCTATGATTAGTGCATGAAACCTGTGAAAGCAGAAGAATGAGTTTCAATTATTTCTCTTACTGAGAACTCTTTCAAAGAGTGCATTGGAGAGTTGTCATAGAGTGCGTTGAAAGGGTTCTGAGTTTTATCTCAGAAAGCTCAGGAGGGAGAACGTTGTTCTTATACCAGTAGAAGTGTGATTGAAGCATAGATTCGTGCAAGGAGAGCATAAATTCGTGCAAGGAGTGCACAGGTCGAAGGAAGAATTGAAATTCTTCAATCCCATAGAGTGGTTGGAGAAAATCTATTGCGAAGAGTGCACAGAGCTAACATCGTGTATAACTGAAGGTTATCATGGAAACATGCTAAGTATGTGTGTAGGGATTCTTTGAACCCAGAAGCTATCCAAGAAATCTAAGATCAGGAGGGTTAGATCGTTTGAATAGATTGAAGGAAAGCTAATATCAAGGTCACGTAAAGCTCCAAGGGAAAATAGATTAACGATGGGGAGAATGTCTAGAAAATCATCATACCCTGAATGAATGGTGGAGAACTTCGAGGGAGAAGTCCCGATTCACCGAGAGTCCTCTGATCAAACAAATATACAAGGGAGATCATGGCAGGAGTCACTTAATGTATGAAATCTCAGGAGTGATAGAGGTCATGGATCGAAATCTGATCTGGGCCATTGGTTCACTTCAAGATTTTGGGGATCGCAAGTCAAGAGGACAGGGCTTGGAATTGGTTTCCCAATCCCCGAACTATGAAACATGAGGAGCCATCAGGACCATTAGATCTCGTGCATCATGGGCCATTGATTTTGGTCAGATGAAATTCAGGTGTCGACCACCATAATCACGAGAGGAGGCTTCTCCAGGCTCTCGATGAAGAATTGCTTACTTAATTTGGACCATCGGCTGGCGGGGGATCTGGACCGTAGATCTGGGTCATTGGATTTTGGAGGTCGAGGATTTAGAAAGGAAGGAGGGGTTGTTCGCTAACTCCCCAAGTCACAAAATCCAAAACGCTTGGAATACTGGGACCAATTCCTATGGGAAGTTCGTGTGGAGTGCATAGGAGTGAGGGCTAGCCTTTGGTCGGCCCTTGTCATGTTTTAGATTTTGGGGGTCAGAGTGTTGGGATGTTTCATACAAATATCCCTGAAATAGAAAAGTATGAAGTGCCGATAGAGTTGGCATGAGGTCATATTGCATGGTTGTGTGGGGAGGAGCTCAAGCCTAGCGCTAGTTTGTGCAGGCTGGGTTTGACAAAGGACCTGTGGTCGCATTGTAAGAGAGGGTCTCGACAATGGACCTAAAAAACCATTTCGGTTCAGGAGGAGTGGAATATCCAAAGACCGAGAGGTCAGTGGGCTCTGCGTCAAGTGGTATCAGAGCCTGCAATATTTATTCATGTAGGTGAAAGAAGACCGTGTGATTAGAATTCTATGAGGAGCAGATTTAAATAATACTGCCAAGAAGGAGAGAAAGAGATATGCCCGATCTAGCTATGGAAATGGAAATGAGGGAACTTCGTACTCGATTAAATGCTATGGAGACAACGTAGAGATGAGCTATTAATACTGGAGATGTCAGTGAAGCTGAATGTGAAAATGAAGTCGGAGCCGGAGAAGAAGAAATTGCAGTCGAAGATGCTGTAGAGGAATGCCTATTCAAAGTTGTTGCAAGGATAGTTGTCAGGGAAAAAATGGACATTCTAATGTACGAAGGAAACTTAGACATTGAGGAGCTACTTGATTAGTTTATAGCTCTGGAAAAATACTTTGACTATGTGGATGTCGAAGAGGATAAGAAAGTTAAGCATGCAGTCACTAGACTAAAAGGACATGCAACACTATGGTGGGATGAACTAAAGGCTGATAGGTGTTGCAAAGGAAAACAAAGAATCAAAATCTAGGATAGGATGGTTGCAAAGATGAAATCCAAGTTTATACTCAGATATTACCAAATCGATCTGTTTCAGAGAATGAAAAATTTGAGACAGAAAGGGATGACAGTGAAGGAATAGGCTGAAGAGTTCTACAGGATAAACATTAGAGCAGGTCATCATGAGAGTGATGATGAAAAGGTCGCCAGATACATGAATGGTCTAAGATATGACATTCAAGATGAGATGAGCATGGTAACAATTAGGAATGTAGAGGAGGCTTATCAGAATGCCCTGAAGGCAGAAGAAAAATTGACTCGTAAGCAAGGTCAGAGGGGACGAGGCAGAAGTCAGAGTAGAGGCAAAGCAGTTTCCTAGAACATAGTACAGAAGCCATAGGGTGAAGAGAAGAAACCCCATACTCAAACGAAAAGGGGAGGAAGTTCCCAAGGAAGGAAATACACTAATAGGAGCACGTTTCCTCGAGCAAGAGGAAGAGGAAGAGGCCAAGGAGGTGAAAGAAAATGTTTTATCTGTGGAAAAATTAGACACAAATCGTTTGGGTGTCTCGATAGGAAAAGAGATGGAGGCGAAGCTCACATTTCGGAAGCACAAAGGCGAAATGTTGAGGCAAAAGATGTAGAAGGTGGAAGGTCACTAATGATGAGGAAAATTCTCCTAAATCCAGAGAAAGAGATCGAGAATCCAGTCCAGAGAAATAGTTTGTTCAGAACTGCTTGTAAGACCAAGGATAGGGTATTGAAGGTAATAGTGGATAGTGGAAGCACAAATAATCTAGTATCCACAGAAATCATGGAGAAGCTGGAACTAGAAACAGTTACACATCTGATACCATATAAAGTTTCATGGCTACAAAAAGGACATCAGGTAACTGTCACTAAACAATGTTTAGTTGAATTTAAGATAGGGGGATATAAGGATGAAATTTTATGTGATGTTATTCCCATGGATGTCTTTCTTCTTTTGTTGGGGAGACCATGGAAATATGACAGGAATGTTGTTCATGATGGGAGAAAGAACACATATACCTTGGAGAAGAATGGTAGAATTCATATGTTGCTGCCAATTAAGGACAAGGCGGTGAAAACAAAAGTGAGAAATACTATACTTCTCATGAGTGGGAAGGAGCTTCTTGATGAAGTCAACAAAGAAGAAGACATGCAGTTTGTTGTGGTAAGAAAACCCAGAGTCGTCTTGACTAGTACCAAGATAGATGATTTACCCGAGGAAATTTAGGAACTGTTGAAGGAATTTTCTGATATAGTAGTGGATGAATTACCTTGTTCATTGCCACCGATTAGGAGCATAAGCCATCACATTGATCTTATACCTGGGGTGATTTTACCAAAAAAAGAAACGTATAGATTGACTCCATGAGAAAATGAAGAAGTCAAAAGACAAGTCAAGGACTTGATGGACAAAGGATTGGTTAGAGAAATCTTGAGTCCATGCGTTGTACCTACAGTGCTAAGTCCAAAGAAATATGGTTGTTGGAGAATGTGTATAGACTCGAGGACCATAAATAAAATCACCATCAGGTATAGATTTCCTTTACCCAGGATGGATGACTTGATGGATTGCTTGAGTGGAACAAAGTGTTTTTCAAAGATTGATTTGAAAAGCGGATATCATCAGATTAGAATGAGGGAAGGTGATGAGTGGAAGACAACATTCAAGATGAATGAAGGGCTATATGAATGGCTTGTCATGCCATTTGGCTTGATGAATGCACCCAATACTTTTATGAGGCTGATGAACGAAGTCCTAAAAGATTTCATTGGTAAGTTTGTAATCGTGTATCTTGATGATATATTGATCTTCATTAAGACTGAGGAAGAACACCTAAAGCATTTAACTGCAGTAATGAGGAGGTTGCAGCAAGAGAAGTTGCTAATCAATCTGAAGAAATTGTCTTTCATGAAGATGAAACTCATTTATTTGGGGTTCGTAATCTCTACGAATGAGTTAAAAATGAATCCTAAAAAGGTAAGAGGGATCAAAGATTGGCCATCACTGAAGAGTAATTTTGAAGTCAGAAGCTTCCATGGACTTGCTAGTTTTTAGAGGAAGTTCATCAGAAATTTCAGTGGGATATGTGCACCAATGATGGACACAGTCAAGAAAAGACATAAATCTTTTCATTGGACAGAAGAAGCAGAGAAATGTTTCAAGTTGCTTAAAATTAAGATAACTGAGCAACCAGTTCTAGTTCTGCCATATTTTAGCAAAACATTTCCAGTTAAGTGTTATGCAAGTGGGTTTGCGATTGGAGCAGTATTAAGTCAAGACAACAGGCCGATTGCATACTTTAGTGAGAAACTGAATGATGCAAAGCTGAAATATTCAATGTATGACAAGGAATGTTATGCAGTCATACAAGCCCTAAGAAAATGGAGGCATTACTTGGTTCTGAAAGAGTTTTTCTTGTATAGTGATAACCATGCTTTACAATTCATAACTCGAAAGGAGAAATTGAACTAGAAGCATGAAAAATGGGTTTAATACATGTAGAATTTTACTTTTGTTATAAAGCATATTTCTGGAAATGCTAACAAAGTTGTTGATGCTTTGAGCAGGAAATGTTTGACTCTGCAAGAGTTCAGAGTGAAGACCTTAGGTTTTGATAACCTCAAGGAAATGTACAAAAGTGATGCAGATTTTAAAGAAGCTTATGAAGCATGTGAGAATCCAGTTCTCATGGATAGAAGCCAATGGATTGAATACTTGGTTCAGGATGGACTACTATTCAGGGGTAAATGTAGTGGAGGATTAGCTAGACATTTCGGCCATGATAAGACTTTTGCACAATTGAATGGCTCATATTATTGGTCGGGGATGAGAACAGATGTCAAGAAATTTGTGAACAGGTGTAGAATTTTCCAACATGCCAAGGGGAAGAGACTAAATACAGGGTTGTATCAACCATTTCCAATACTAGAGAGGCCATGGGACGTGGTAAGCACGAATTTTTTGTTAGGACTGCTAAGGATGTAGAGGGGTTGTGATTCCATCTTCATGGTAGTTGATAGATTCTCTAAAATGGCACATTTTATACCATGTCAGAAAACAAATGACACAACATATATTGCTAATCTGTTTTTCAAGGAATTTGTTAGACTTCATGGTTTACCCAAGAGTATTGTTTCAGATCGAGATACCAAATTTATCGATAATTTCTGGAGGACCCTATGGAAGAAGTTGGGAAAATTTTTATCTTTTATCTCAACATACCATCCTCAGATAGATGGATAGACTGAGGCAGTGAATTGAAGTTTAGGAGATCTGTTGAGGATTTTGGTGGCTGAACACCATATCCAGTGGGACTAGATTCTTCCATAAGTGGAATTTACATATAACGATTCACCGAACAGGAGTACAGGACAGAGCCCATTCTAGATAATATATGGAATGTAGATGAGGGGAGTCTCTGATTTGAAATACTTAGAGAAGAATGAATTCAAGAGTGCTAGCACAGAGGATTCTGCAGTAGAAATGCAAGAGCTCCACAGTGAAATCAGAAAGCGATTAGAAAATTCCAACCAAGAATACAAGCGTAGAGCAGATCAGCATAGAAGAGAACTTAATTTTGAAGTTGGTTATTTGGTTCTAGTGCATCTCAGAAGAGAAAGGTTCCCAAGGGGAACCTACAATAAGCTGAAGATGAAGAAAGTTGGGCCATGTAAAATCTTAAGAAAGTTTGAGGCAAATGCTTATGTGAAAGAATTGCCAGATAATGTGGGTATCTCGCCCATATTTAACATAGCAGATCTGTATCCTTACATAATAGATGAAACAAAGAAATCAGAAGATCAAAAGGAAGTCTAATGGGTCAAACATATGCCTATAGCTGAAAAGCCGTAGATGGAAATTATTATTGATTAGAGAGTTGGTAAGAAGACCCAAAGGAGGGCATATTTCGAATACTTGGTGAAATGGAGGGGACACCCGATTGAAGATGCCATTTGGGAAAGCAAAGGAAAAATCTAGAAACATGGACAGACAGTGCAGGAGCTCATGAATATGAGTTCATGAAAATTTTCAGCCAAGGGAGTATGATGCAGGAGCATCGTGAGCAAGCGCAAAAGGCGGAAGACAGGTGGAAATGCACCAACACACATTTTGAAGAATGTTTTGAATTTGAATGAAAGTATCATTTATGTAATAGCTAGGGAGGTGTATTTGCATTTATGTTTTGGAGATTGTAAAATAGATTATGAGCGTTGCTATCATCTGTCGGATATGGAGGCATTTATTTTTATTGAATGTAAAGTAGGTAGCTTTTAATCCTGATTAGATAGCTAGAATTGTAGGAGCGAAAATAGGTAAAAAGACACCCTCGCTTTTATTAAAGGGGACCTTTTGTTCTAGTTGCAAGAACAGGCAAGAAAAGAAGGAAATCTTGAGATGGTAAATTGTATAAGAAGACAATTTTTAGAACTTATGTACAGAAGCCTTTGGATTAATATAAGAAATCTTTGATCCAAGTTCTGTGTGTTGTGATGAATACTGTGTATATATTTTAAATGGTAGGTTACAATTTGCTTACATTTTATCCGCTATGCATTTGGTTTAATGATGTGTGTATGTTCATGATTCTATGATGAATGCATGAAATTTGTGAAAGAAGAAGTATGATTTTCAATTGTTTCTCTTCTTGAGAACTCCTGCAAAGAGTGCAGTGGAGAGTCTGCATAGAGTGCATTGACAGGGTTCTGAGTTTTATCTCAAAAAGCTCAGGAGGGAGAATGTTGTTCTTATACCAGTATAAGTGTGAGTGAATCATAGAGTCATGCAAGGAGTGCATAGGCCGAAGGAGGAATCGAAATTATTTAGTCCCACAAAGTGGTTGGAGAAAAACTGTTGCGAAGAGTGCACAGAGCTAACATCATGTATAACTGAAGGTTATTGTAGAAACATGCTAAGTATGCGCGTAGGGATTCTTTGAATTTGGAAGCTAGCTAATAAATCTAAGCTCAGGAGAGTTAGAGCCTTTGAATAGATCAAAGGAAAGCTAAGATCAAGGTCGCGTGAAGCTCTAAGGGAAAATGGATTAACGACAGGGAGAATTTCTAGTGGATCATCGAACCCCAAATGAACGGTGGAGAACTTTGAGGGAGAAGTCCCAATTCGCCAAGAGCCCTATGATTAAGAAAAGATACAAGGGAGATCATGGAATGAGTCACTTAATGTATGAAAACTTAGGAGTGATAGAGGTCGTGGATTGAAATCTGATCTGGGTCATTGGTTCACTTTGGGATTTCATGGATCGCAAGTCGAGAGGACAGGGATTGGCATTGGTTTCCCAATCCCCGAACCGCGAAAGCCAAGGAGCCATCAGGACCATTAGATCTCATGCATTATGGTTTGTTGATTTTGGTGAGATGAAATTTGGGCTTCGACCACCAGAATCACGAGAGGAGGCTTCTCCAGGCTCTCAATGAAGAATCACTGACCTAATCCAGATCGTCGGTTGGTAGGGGATCTGGACCGTAGATCCGGGTCATTGGATTTTGGAGGTCGAGGATTTAGAAAGGAAGGAGCAGCTATTCACTGACTCCCCAAGTCGCGAAATCCCAAACGCTTGGAAGAATGGGACCTGTTCCTATGTGAAGGTCAAGTGGAGTGCATAGGAGTGAGGGCTAGCCTTTGGTAGGCCTATGTCAAGTTTTAGATTTCGGGGGTCGAAGTGTTGGGGTTTTTCATACCAACATCCCTAAAATAGAAAAGTGTGAAGCACCGATAGAGTTGGCATGAGGTCATATTACGTGGTCGTGTGGGGAGGAGCTCGTGCCTAGTGCTAGTTCATGCAGGTCGGGTTTGACGAAGGACTTGTGGTCATATTGTAAGAGAGGGTCTCAATAGTGGACTTGAAAAACCATTTTGGTTCAGGAGGAGTGGAAGATCTGAAGACCGGAAGGTCAGTGGGCTCTGCTGAGGTGGGGTCTATGTCACCTTCAAATTAGAAATGTTGTTGTGCACCGATGGTTTGTAGAGTAGCTCCATGGTGAACCAGGAGGCTTCATAATCTTCTAAAGGGGGTAACCTTGAGGCAATGGTGGCTAGAGAATCATCAATAATATTCTTTTCTCTGGGAATCCTTGTTATGTTGAAATCTTCAAAATGGTCTATTAGCCAGTGTACTTCATGTTGACAGTTATTTAGGTGTGGAGAATTGAAATGTATAGTATTCCTAACTTATTTGGCAATGATTTCGGAGTCTCTGAAAACCATTAATTCTTGGGCGTTAAGGTCTATGGCTTTCTTTAACCCTTGTACTAGAGATTTATACTCGACAATGTTATTTGTGCATTTGAATTCTAGTCTACAGGATAGGAAATTTCATTTTCCCTTTGGATCAACGAGGATACACCCTACCCCTGACCCTTCTTGTGATTTATATCCATCAAAATATAGGGTCCAAATTTGTGGGTAAAATTTATCAGCTCCTTTTTTCCTATTACTTTCCTCTTTTCCTTTTGTTTGTTCTGTGATTTCTAACGAAGGTTCCTGGTAGAAGAGGGTTTTTTCCACCACCATCGGCTATTTTTCATGAAAAATCATTTTGAAATTTTGAGTAAGAGGGACATCAGATGAGAGAGGAGTGAAGTTCATGAAGTAGGAATCACAAGAATAATTTCCTAGCACAAGGAACTCTATCAATGAGGGTTCGTTTAGGGTTTCTAGGTCAGTGACAATATGTTTTAGATATCTTTCCCTATCAATTCTGATCATATTTCTGTGTCCCTTTAATGGTAGCCAAAGGTGCACCTATCATGTAATAAAGTATCTGTTTAACTTCTCATACCAATATTGGTTTAATAATAACCCATAAGCTTCTGGGATATCTACTACAATGATGTCAATCACTTGCACAAATTTAGGATGTGTTGTTATTCTGATCATTACATCTTTGAGTTCTCCCATGACTTTCACTTGGGTTCTGTCTAGTTGTATTACATGTTTGTCACTTTTGAGAGGGACTGTGCTTAGTTTTTTGCAAATAGACAGTGGCATAACATTAGAATATGCTCTTGAATCAACCAAACAATTATGGAGATTTATGTTGAAGACTTCAAAGGTTAAAAGGAATGGTGGGAAAAAAGGTGTTCCCTTCTCATCTTCAGAGTAGGCATTCATAGTTGGTTTACTCCCTAGATCCGTGGGAGTTGGATTTATTCCCTAATAAGTTCTTGTTGTAGGATTTTCTATTGATTTCAAAGCTTGTAACAGGAAGTCCTTTTGTTGAGGGATCCTGCATATGTCCATAACTAATATATTAGCCTTCAACTTCTTCAAATATTCTATTATGTTGTAATCCAACTTGGGAGATTCCTTTGTATGGATGTTTATGGGGTTTCTTTGGGGAGTCAAGGATGCTTTCGAGTGATCAGGAGTTGATCTCCCCCTCAATATTTGGGTCGTAATAAGGTCGTTTGAGACAGGTTTCCCCTTACTTCCTGTTTTCACAACTAAGACGCCTGCAGGTGGTTCTTAAACCTCAAACAGGTCATCAGAAGGCATAGCTAGGTCAAGATCCCATATCAGCATGGTTTTTTCTTCTGGTGGAGCACTTTCCTCCTGATCGACAATAGTCATACTAGAGCTGCTTGATTGTTCAGTCAAGGAGACTTCATCTAAAAATTGGCTGGCCATCAAATTCATGGCATGCACCCATTGACAATAGTCTCTTTCAAAGTGGTTCTCTTGATGATAAGTGCAGAAAGAGCCGTATGCTACATTTCCTAAATCGATGTTTTGGTTGGTTGGGGGAGGTTTAATTGCTTTGAACGGTGGGTTCCTTTTAAAGAAAGTCTTATAGGGTCTTTGGCCTTGATTTCCCCCCCCTTCACTTCTCTTCAAGTCTATGATTTTGTTTGATAGATTTTTAACCATGCGTTGTAGGTCCTTTATGTCCCCACTTCCATTTTCATGAACTTTTTCTGTTTTCTTTCCTGGGGGTATAGTAAGTAATATCCCTCTCCTAGGAGGAGATGAACTTATTTATTAATTAAAGAGACCTGGCCTTCTTTACATCCTTTCATGTTAAGAACCAAATATCAATATAACATAGAAAAACCTCAGAAAAAGTACTCAATGCCTTGAAAAAGAGATAATTTCAGATAATAAGCCTCTTCGAGGGGGAAACCTCCTTTTACCCCACTTAAATGTTCAAGTACAAGAT